>CM053507.1:96828716-97044900 GCA_028627145.1 Eidolon dupreanum
TATTTCAGAAAATATAGAACATATATGAATTTTACAGTACATGAAAATGTAATAAAAAATAGATACAGAAATCAGTGATTAAATAACATGACTTTGTACACCAAGCAAAACTCTTACTCTCAGATATATATAACCAACCAGTGCTCTTATCATCACTGATATATGGTACTATCATAATAAATAATGCCAGCTGTAACTTTAAACAAAGAAGCAATACAAATTAATTCATTCTAGCCAAAAAAATAAATGACACTCATCAGAAGTATATGAAGTCATATTTAAATATATGACTTCACCATGCTTAGCCTCCATAAACGAGACTGTATTTACCAAGTTCTCAGCAGAATGCCTAAGCACAAATTTAGGGCCCCAAAAATCGTAGTTATATTTACTTGGAGCATAGCCTCATATTTTTTGTATTTTTACATAATGCTTTATATTTATTTATACAAACTTGCATCAGCTAATCCTGACTTGTCAATCACAGGCTTATTTTGAAGACTTTTTCATCCATGAAAAAGACAGATTCATTTCATTAATTCAATATGTATCTCTGTATAAGACTACATTAATCACTAAGAAAATTCCCTTAACATCCAAAACATAGTATAGTTAATCCACATTATTTTCAAATTTTGTATTTTTTAGTTTGCCTACTTGTTAAATGTATTTATAAATCCAAAATCAATCTATCATTTTTGTGCTCATTCCTAAACATACACAGAGTAGTGAAAAATTTGAGCCCCCTGATATGTACATTTCCAGTGGAAGGCAGCTTCTGCCTTCTTATTTCAGGTCTCACAGTGCAATCAGGTATCCTTTTGGATATCTATTTAGTGCTATGTTTTTCACGTTTGTGCCTTTTGTTGGTGATATTGCTATTCATAACGGCTCCCAAGTGTAGTGATGAAGTACTGTTGTGTTCATAAGCGCAAGAAGGCTGCAATGTGCTTTATGGGAAGAGCACCTGTGTTGGATAACCTTCATTTAGTCATGAATTACAGTGCTATTAGCCTTGAAATCCATCTTAATGAATCAATAGTATATATTAAATAAGGTGTCTTTAAACAGGAAGACACATAAAACAAGGTTATATATTGATCAGTTGATCAAAGTGTTGGGAACAAAGATTCCCAGGAACCTAATCCTACATTTCCCTTAGAGCAATTGCTTAGTATCTTCTAATTCAGTGTTTGTGGTGACTTTATAGAATATAACTACTGCCAATAATGAAGGCTGACTGTATTTGATCATTAAAAAGGCATAGTTTATCTGGGGTGATATATATGTAAGACAATATAAACAAGAGCTTCAGAAAGATTGATTCATAGGGATAGTGCAAAATAACATCCATCAAGCCAATTACCCAAAGCTCAGGTTTCTGGTAAAGTTATCTGGAATGTGGCCTTGAGGCTAAAAAGGAGAAAAAACTCTAAATGGCAGAGATTTGTCGACCCCCTACTTCTCTCAGCCTTTGGCCACACCACCCTAGTAACCATATTTTCATGGTTACTAGGATATTAGAATTATGGCTATTAAAATGAGGGATTTGGATGGTGATTTTAGAGTCACAGAAAAGTAAAAACTGGTTAAATGTAATGGTGAGTTAGTTCTGCAAAGAGATGATGGAAATAAGTCAAAGCTAGTATGTGATGTCTGAGCCTGGAAAATTTGATGGTTAGTGATATGGTTAGACCGTTTATTATAAAGTTCACAAAAATTTCTGTTGCTGTTACTTTTCCATTGTAGCCAATTTATGTATCAACAGGGAACAAGGCAAATTCAGAATTGTAGTCATTAACTTAATAAAAATTACTTTTCTACCACTTTTAAAATGTGTACCTCCCTAATCTGACAGTAGTTTCCATTTATTCACTCAATGTTTAATAAGTACATACTTTGTATAAGCATTAGATGTCAGAGGTAAATGATGAAAAGATATTGTTGTCAACTTAGAACCTTCAGTTCCAAGTCTTTCTGGTGAGAAAGACAATTATAGCATAATCTCATATTGAGATTATGAGCAAGTTGAAAAAAATAGGTAATTTTTTTCCAGCTTCAGTAAAAATAGAACAGGAGTATGTCCCGATAGTAGAAACTGATAAATGGATCCACAGGCATGTGAGTTATCTATAATTTAAGATGGTAGTGGTAGTTCTGAAACTTCAAGTAGTGATTCCCAAATTCTGAAGTGCATTTAAATCCCCTGGGGACCTTGTTAAAATGCAAATTCTGGTGCAGCAGCTCTGGTATAGGGCCTGAGACTTGTTGCTTTGCAACAAGCTCCCAGGTGTAGTTGATGTTGCTTATCTACAGACCACACCTTGAGTAGCAATGCCTTAGTGTACAAAAACAAAAACTAACAAAAGAAAAACAACAACAAAAAACACCTGAGGATCTTGAAATACTACTGGTTTCTGAGCCCTATCCCTAGATATTGTCCGAGAGAAAAAAAATTTCCTCTATCCTCCTAGGTTCTTATAGATAGTCTAATAATTAAATTGACATAAAACATTGACAGGAGAAAAAGCAAATTTAATGTCCTACATATGGGGCCTCCATAAGAAGATGAAGCTCACAGGTATTCAGACAACCAAGGCTTACATGCCATTATGAACTAAGGAGAAGGGGCTAGGGGTCTAGGACTTCAAACAGAAAAAAGACAATTCACAGAAAGATGGGAAAAACAAATGTTTGGTAAACACTTGTTTACCAAGACATGCAGAGACAATGGGACACAGAAAGAAATGTGAACAAAGAGGTGTTCACCTAGCCCATATTCTTTGTAGTCCTTTGTAGGTATTACTGGTGATAGTTCTCTTCCTGGACCAGGCCCTCCATAAAAATTCTTTTTAAGCTGTTAAGGGAAAGGTAAAAAGCAAAACTTCCCGAGTCTTCTATTTCTTAAAAATAATCAGCCTAAAATAATCCTCATGCCAAAGAGACACATTTTGGGGTGACAAGTTTTGCTCCCCTACAATACTCTGATTCGACAGTCCCGGAGTTGGCCAGCAATACAAGTGACTCCAATGCAGATGGTATTCAGACACTTTTATAAAGCACTGATTTATAAGCTCATAAAGATTTCTTCATTAGCAGTCTCAGTTCCTAAGATTAACACATGTTTTCTAATTCCTACCACCTGGACTTTTTTTTTAACACATCTTATAATTTTAGGAAGACTCAAAATAAGGCTGAAAAATAACACGTGCTCAAAATTAAAATCGAATTCAGAAGACAGCCAAATCTACTTATTCAGAAACTAATATTCAGTCTGTACTTATTATTAATTAATGTTTCAGGTATTATATTAGTTGCTAGGGGTACAAAGATTGAGAAAAAAATCCCTATTCTTTTAAACAAGCCCATTTCGGCAGAACAAAAATGTACTAAATTCTGTGTGCGATACTCCAGAAGGTACAGGGCATCTCACAGTAGGAACTAGTCTCATTTGTCTAGGAATCGTTATGTAAACAAGTAAAATTTTCTCCTGGATCTCCTATGATATCTTCCAAAATTATCCAAAAATTTTAAATATATGTGTCATATATAACTTACTTTACCCATTTGAACTATAATCGCCTAGTTTGCAAAGTACAAAACACGTGCTCGACAAATCTTGGTTTCATTTTAGAAAATTAAATCTCTAAGTTCTGAATGGTTATTACACTAAAATGCCTATCAAAAAACAACAAATTAGTGATTCAAGCTCTATACTGTACTACAAATCTTGTTTTTTCTGTTTTTCTCCTAATACTCAAATTTTTACAATATCCTCTTCTATGTTAATAAAAGAATTAAGAATGTATTAGTAGAAGAATGTGAAATCCACAGATATTCTTCCCTTCCCCTCCCTAATTTTATTTCTAAATCATGTCTATTAGAGTAGAAGAGACAGTATTTAAGATTGCTTTATCTTTAGTAATGCTACTATGCTCAAACAATAAGTTTTTGTCATATGGTCATGTCGAATAAACAGCAAATGATTCCAATAAAAATCATTTTAGTTGCAAATAAAGAATCTGATTTGTCCTGGGCAAAGTCTGTGATCTGTAACCTTGCTAGCTCAAAAAATACGAAGACTGCTCTGTTTTCATATACGTTTCAAACATAATCGGTTAACCTTAAAAATACCAAATAAATGCCAAGGAAAGAGTACAATCTAAAATTCTTAAGAGAAAAATAATTTCAGGTATATAAAAAAAATGAATGTTGGAGGTTTTGGTTGATAAGTATCTATAGCGATGTTGAACTGATGAGAATATGAAAGCAAAGAAAGTATAGAAAGAAAGCTGCAGCCACATAGAGAAGTATAATTTATAAATGTCGCCGAGGCAGCACATCGCCCTTTGTTTTTATTCAGATGTCTGCGGAAACGTCTGGAAATTCCCTCTGCTACCAGAGTTCTGATCGTAAAAAGGTTTTCTAGATAGATATGGCTAGCGAATAAAGTTTTCTCTTCAAAGCAAGATATAGCACAATTTCTTATTTTTGTTCAAAATGATAGATTAGCCAGGTCAGCTCTAACCCAGGAAATAGTACTTCTGTGATGGTGTTGGGAGGTCATGATGTTTATTTTTTCTCATCCTAGCTTATCTGGGTGGCAGCCAATAATTATATCCATTTTAGTGCCAAATACTTAAATTACACAGGACCTGTATACCCACTTTCATCTTATGAAGACATTAAAGTTTTATTTACATCATTTAGTTTCTAATGACTACAATGGGGTAGAGAAAAATTATTTTGATCATAAAGTACACAAATAGAGGCTATTTCAATATGTACCTAAAACCCTAAAAAAAGAAAAAGAAAAATAATGTTTTAAACAAGGCCATAGTTTTTATCAACTTGAATTTTCAAAATTCTATTCCATATTCCAGTCAGAATAATTCTGTGTTCTTCACTACAACCCTCCCTCAATTTATAATAATCAATTAATATTTCTGATATTTTTATTCTTGCGTTCAACACATATATGATGAATAATAATTATTAAAATCTCTGAGCCATGTTAAACCTTGTGTATTTTGTTTTTAATATAAAAAAAATTAATGGAACATTATATTCCTGTATTTTAAGAAAAAAAAACAAAAACTTTAGTTTTTAACAATAAAATATATTTAAAAGTAAAATTTGAAATACAGTATTATAATTATACTGACATCTTTTGTAAGCGATAACACATAATTGAATGGCTCCTATACCAGAAGAACCACAACGATGGAAAAAGACAAAGAGCCTGATTTATTCTGACTAATCAGGATTGATGTTAATTAAAGAAGAGTGCAAGATAATGACTTCTCATTACTACCTGATAGATGGAAAGAGATTGTTCTTCCAGGTAAAATAGCAATTAAGTAACTTTTGAGAAAGGATTTATTTTCAGAAGATTTTCTTCCATAATTGGTGAAGTATTTGCATAAAGGTCTTTTTATAAAATCATCTAGAAAAGAAGTGGATTTCATCAAAGGCTGTTTATTCTTTAGTATTTGTTAGATATGCACAAAATAAAGACAGTATTTGAATATGCGATAATCAGAACAAAATTGACTTACATTATTCTGTGGAATGTTTCACATTAAAGAACATAGTCTAGCTAAGTGCTTAAAGCTCAAGTTCAAATTCTAATTCCTTCACCAACCAACTCTGTGACCTGCACCAAGGTCAGGTTTTGACCTTTCCAAGGATTAATTTTCTCATCTATAACATTTTTAAAATACTATACCCTATTCAATAGGGCTGTTGTGAGTATTAAATAAAATTACCTATGTAATATCCATTGCACAAAGCCTGGCATACGAAAAGAGATAAACAAATGTCAGCTATTATATTAGTTTTTATTGTATAATAAATCATCACAAATTTATTATCTCACAGGTTCCACATGGCCTTAGTCTGATCACACATGAGATAGATCCTCTGCTCAGTGTCTCCACTGAAAAAGCCAAGGTATTCACTGGGACTGCAATCTCATCTGGGGCTCAGGATCTTCTTCCAAACTCAACTGTTGGCAGAATTCAGTTCCTTGTGGTTGGAAGACTGAAGCCCTCAGCAATTAGAAGCTGTCCCCATTCCCTGCCACATGGCCCTTCCATGACACAGTGATTTGTTTCTTCAAAGACAATAGATGGTGCCATCTGCTGCTGCATCTCTCCTTGACCTCTTTCATCTTCGACTTCTGAACCCTTTTAAAAAGAGCTCATATCATTAGGGCAGCCCCACCTCTGCCCCAATAATCTCCTTTCTAGTAACTTCAAGCCAGCCAATCAGGGACCTTAAGTACACCTGCTAAATACTTTCCTCCTTGCCAGGTACAGTAACTTAATCATAGAAATGATATCTCATTATGTTTACAGTTCTCACCTGTATTCAAGTGAAGGGATTCTTACCAGGGGGTACTATTGCAGGGCCAGTCTTAGAATTATGCCTATCACATCTATTTTGCTGTTGTTATATTAAATATTAACTAGAGTGTCACTCATTTATAATGAGCCCGAGAATATAATTCAGATGTATCTTGACATTTCTTCAAACACCTCCAGTTTAAAATATCATTGAGTGTATACATTTGAAACAATAATATTTGAATTTCTTGAAGATTCAGCATCTCATCTAATCAATTTATTCAAGATGTCTTTTCCAGATTTTACATTATAATGAAAAAATAATAACAGCAGTGAAAAGAAAAACAACCACAAAATTATCAAATTCTCTAATATAGGCTTAGAAGACAATGCTGCTGATATAATACTGAGTTTAACTACAGAAGCATCATAGAAAACTGCAAGTTAGGAAAAAATTTCAAGAAAATAATGATTATTTACACTCCTAGATGACAATTAACGCTCCTAGATTGCCAGAGGAAATGATTGCCTATAAAATAATATTATATCACATATATTCACAGAGACCACAAAATTGATCTGCAAAAAGTTAATACTTTGCAAAACCAAGGGAAAAAAATTAAAAAGAAAGTACATTGGGAATAATTTTGATTTCAAAAGAAACAAAAGGCCTTTAAACGATGAACAGGATTACCTTAATCAAAATTAGATAAATAAAATAATGGTTAACTTTATTTATGGAAAAAAAATACCATGGAAAAAAATTTAGGTCAAGAAAAAAACAATATTTCAGAAACTCCATCAGGAGGAGGCAAATGGCAGAAATAATTGGAAGAGTGTGTATTGAAATGAATGCGGAAAAAGAATCAAATTGCAAGAGCTAACTGAGTTAAGGTTAGAAATTTGGGGAAGTATACTCAAGTCAAAATGTCTTACAGAAAAACAGTAAACAAGGAGATAGTAGAGCTGCAAAATAATTTTACATTTTTGCTTCTACAAAATTAAGTAGAATCTGACTCAGTGAGAGTGAACTACACATTTACCTCTCACAGTGAACTTGGTTACAGGGTCTCCAACTCATGGCAATAATTTATGAGGGAAAATCTCATGTAAACAAACTAACCCTGAGTGATGCAACCTGGTCAAACCAGGCTCACCTTGAAGGAAAAACTCATTAGTCTTCAGAGATCTTTTGCAGAAGATAAAGAATGAGATCAGATAAATATGAGATCAAAATATAATTTATATATAAAACAGTTCAATTAAGCTTATATATCCATGAGATTCTAGATACTAAATGTATTTACAGTTGCTGCCATTGATTTAGTCACGGTCAATACTATTGAACCAAATAGTTTAATCACATATTGTTTCACTGGTTCTTCACCTGGGTTTTGCTTCCTTAAGAAACTTTGTCATGAGAGGGATAACAGGACATTCTGTTGGTTGCCATTGTAACCAGGCTTCAGGCTGTCATAATTGCTGTTCCCAGCATATGCCAGGTAGGATTAGAATTGGAAACACTAGGGGAAAAATAGGGAGAAAAAAGATCCTTCTAAAAATTAGATATCCTCATTATTTTGAAAAAAATATACTGGTGAAAATTATTGATGCATTTCTATTGCTGTGCAGAAAAATGCCCTCCTCCCAAAGATGTCAGTACCTTAATTCCTGGATCCTGTGACTATTACGTGGCAAATGGGACTTTACAGATATGATTAAGTTTAAGGACCTTCAGATGGAGGATTATTCTGCATGATCTGGGTGATTATCTATTTAATCACATGGCTCCTTGAAAACAAGAATCTTTCTGGCTGCAATCAGAGAAAGAGATGTGATAAAGAAAGAAGAGTCAGAGAGGAATGTAACATTGTTGGCTTTGAACCTTAAGAAAGGGAGTCACCAGACAAAGAACATATGTGGCCTCTAGCTGCAAAAGGCAAGAAAACTGATTATCTACTTAGAACCTCCAGAGAAAAACAGTCTTCTAACATTTTGATTTTAGCTCATTGAGATCTGTGTCAGACTTCTAACCTACAAAATTGTAGGATAAGAAATTTGTGTTGTTTTAGGCACTAACTATGTGGTAATTTGTTACAAGAGCAATATAAAACTACTATAATCATTAATGAAATTTTGCAAACACTACTCAGAATGAAAAATAAATTCTTTCAGCAGAGAAGCAAAGGATAGTGTGGAAAATAAGGAATCGTGAAAGCTAGCCAATTATTGTTCCCATCTGTCCTCGCATCCCAACCAATATCTATTTCAGCACCTCTATTAGGTTAATTGCCCTCTCAGGACACTTGAAATATTTAGAGAAGTAAGGTCCTGCAGTGGGGAGCACCTAAGGTAAGAAATCCAATAAATCTGGGTTTGTCACATAGAAGATTTATTTACTGAGAAAAAATTTAGAGTCTAATCCTCAGTTTCTTTATCTCTATGATGAAGATAATTATGTCCAAAGGGTTGTAAAAATAATCAAAATAGTAATATTTAAATAACCAATACATAGTATATCCTGACTGAATTTTAGCTGTTTCTTATCACTGTCAATTTTTCTAGTGAGTTACATAGACCATAGAGGTCATATGCCTAGTCTAAAATTCGCATCAAGAAACCACAGTGTAAGGACTAAATTTCAAAGCTTCTAGACTTTAATTTTTTTTCACCATTCCTATAGCTTCCATTGGTCAAAAGATGGCTTAATATATGAGAGTTCCTCAAATCTTTTTATTTATTTTTTTGACTGATTTTTTAAATTCAATTTATTGGGGTAACATTGGTTAATACAATTATATAATTTTCAGGTGTACATTATAATTTGACATCTATATATTTTGTTGTGTGATTACCACCCAAAGCCCAGTTTCCTTCAGCTACCATATATTTGATCCCCTTTACCCACTTCACCCTTCCCCTACCCTCCTATATTTCACCCCTTTTACCCAGTCTACCTCTTTCCTCCTCCCCCACCTCCTACCCTCTGGTAACCACTAGTTCATTGTCCATGTCCATGAGTCTCTGTTTGTTTGTCCTATTCATTTGTTGCTTTTAGGTTTATATCCCACATATAAGTGATATCATATAATTTTCAACTTTTTCTTTCTAGCTTATTTCATTTAGCATGATAATCTCAAGGTCCATCCAAGTTGTCACAAATGGCAGTATTTCATCTCTTCGTATAGCTGAGTAATATTCCATTGTATATATGTACCACAGCTTCCTCAGCCAATCATCTATCGTAGAACACTTCGGTTGCTTCCATGTCCTGGCCACTGTGAATAATGCTGCTATGAATATCGATGTGCAAATATCTTTTCGGATATGAGTTTTCAAGCCATTGGGGTAAATATCCAGTAGAGGGATTGTTGGATCATATGGTAGATCAATTCTTAGTTTTGTGAGGAACCTACGTACTGTTTTCCATAGTGGCTGTACCAATGTGCAGTCCCACCAGCAGTGTATGAGTGTTCCTTTATCTTTGCATCCTCTCCAATGTTTGTTGTTATTCCTGTTGATTATAGCTATTCTAACAGGTGTGAGATGGTATCCCATTGTAGTTTTGATTTGCATTTCCCTCATAGCTAGTGATGTTGAGTATCTTTTCATATATTTGTTGGCCATTTGTATGTCCTCTGGGGAGAAGTGTCTGTTCAGGTCCTCTGCCCAATTTTTGATTGGATCATTTGCTTTTTTGTTGTTATTGAGTTGTATGAGTTCTTTGTATATTTTGGATATTAGGCCTTTATTTGAAGCTCTGCTTGCAAATATACTTTCCCATTCGGATGGTTGTCTCTTTACCTTGTTGACAATTTCTTTTGCTGAGCAGAAGCTTTTCAGTTTGATGTAGTCTCATTCATTTATTTTTGCTTTTACTTCCCTTGCCTTTGAGGTCAAATTCATAAAATCCTCTTTAAGTCCAAGGTCCTTGAGTTTACTTTCTATGTTTTCTTCTATGCATTTTATTGTTTCAGGTCTTATATTCAGGTCCTTAATCCATTTTGAGTTAATTTTGGTGTGTGGTGATAGACAACAGTCTAGTTTCATTTTTTGCGGGTGGCTTTCCAGTTTCCCCAGCACCATTTGTTGAAGAGGCTTTCCTTTCGTCACTGTATGTTTTTGGCATTTTTGTCAAAAATTATTTGCCCATATAAATATAGGTTTATTTCTGGACTCTCGATTCTGTTTCACTGGTCTGTGTGTCTGTTTTGCTGCCAATACCATGCTATTTGATTACTGTCACTTTTTAGTATAATTTGAAGTTGGGCAGAGTGATGCTTCCAGCCTCATTCTTTTTTCTCAGGATGGCTTTGGCAATTTGGGGTCTTTTGTGCTTCCATACAAATCTGATGAGTTTTTGTTCTATTTCTTTAAAAAATGTTGATGAGCTTTTGATGGGGATTGCATTAAATCTGTATAATTCTTTAGGTAATATGGTCATTTTAACTATGTTGAGTCTTCCAATCCAAGAACATGGAATATCTTTCCATTTCTTTGTATCTTCTTTGATTTCTTTTAATAAGATCTTGTAGTTTTCATTATATAGGTCCTTCGCATGTTTTGTTAAATTGATTTCTAGGTATTTTATTCTTTGTGATGCAATTGCAAAAGGAATTATTTTTTCTATTTCTTTTACTGACACTTCATTATTAGAGTATAGGAACACTATGGATTTTTGAACATTGATTTTGTATCCAGAAACTTTACTGTATTTGCTTATTGTTTCTAGTAGTGTTCTTGTGGTGTCTTTAGGGTTTGCTATATAGAGATGCATCTGCAGATAGTGGGTTTGACTTCTTCATTTCCTATTTGGATGCCTTTTATATCTTTCTCTTGCCTTATTGCACTTGCTAGGACCTCCAATGTTATATTGAATAACAGTGGTGATAGTGGACAGCCTTGCCTTGTTCCTGATCTTAGAAGGATTTTAGTATTTCACCATTAAGTATAATGTTGGCCGAGGGTTTGTCATATAAGGGCTTTATTATGTTGGGTTACTTTCCTTCTATACCAATTTCGTTGAGTGTTTTGATCATAAATGGATGCTGTATCTTGTCAAAGGCATTTTCTGCATCTATTGATATGATCATATGATTCTTATTTTTTAATTTGTTTATGTGGTGTATCACATTAATTGGTTTGCGTATGTTGAACCATCCCTGTGCCCCTGGGATGAAGCCCACTTGATTGTGGTTTATAATCCTTTTAATATATTGCTGTATTTGGTTCGCTAGTATCTTATTTAGGATTTTTGCATCTGTGTTCATGAGAGATATTGATCTGTAGTTTTTTTTGTGTGTGTTATCCTTACCAGGTTTTGGTAGCAGAGTAATATTGGCTTCATAAAATGAGTTGGGAAATATTGCCTCCCCTTCAATTTTTTGGAAGAGTTTGAGGATAATAGGTATGAAATGTCCTTTGAATGTTTAGTAAAATTCACTGGTGAAGCCATCTGGTCCTGGACTTTTACTTTTTGGTAGGATTTTGATGATTGTTTCAATTTCCATACTACTAATCGATCTATTTAGATTTTCCAGTTCTTCTTGATTCAGTCTAGGAAGATTGTATTTTTCTAAGTACTCGTCCATTTCTTCTAGGTTATTAAATTTGGTGTTATATACTTTTTCATAGTATTCTTGCATGATCCTTTGTATTTCTGTGAAGTCAGTCATAATATCCCCTCTTTCATCCCTGATTTTATTTATTTGTTTCCTTTCTCTCTTTTCTTTAGCGAGTCTAGCCAGGGGTTTGTCAATCTTATTTAACTTCTCAAAGAACCAGCTCTTTGTTGTACTTATTTTTCCTATTTTTTTTGTTTGTTTGTTTTCAATTTCATTTATTTCTACTCTAATTTTGATTGTTTCTTTCCTTCTGCTGACTTTAGGCCTCATTTGTTCTTCCTATTTTAGTTTTTTTAAGATAAAGCATTAGGATCTTTATTTGGGCTCATTCTTGTTTTTGGAGATAGGCCTGTAATGAAATGAATTTTCCTCTTATGACTGCTTTTGCCCTGTCCCAAAAGATTTGATATGTTATATTATCATTATCACTCATTTCTATGTATCTCTTTATCTCTCTTTTTATATCTTCTCTGATCCAGTTATTCTTTAGTAGCATGTTGTTTAATCTCCATGTATTTGTGGTTCTACCTGATTTCTTTTTGCAGTTCATCTCTAGTTTCAAAGCATTATGATCTGAGAATATGGTTTGTATGATTTCAACTCTCCTATATTTGTTGAGGCTATCTCTGTGTCCCAGTATGTGGTCGATTCTTGAGAATGTTCCATATGCACTAGAAAAGAATGTATAAGCAGCTGTTTGGGGATGGAAAGCTCTGTATATATCAATTATGTCCAGTTGGTCTAATGTGTCATTTAAGGATATTATTTCCTTATTGTATTTCTGTTTGGATGATCTGTTTAGATCCGACAGCAGGGTATTGAGGTCCCCTACTATGATAGTGTTTTGGTCAGTTTCTCCCTTTAGTTCTGTTAGTAATTGCTTTATATATTTTGGGGCTCCATAATTAGGAGCATAGATATTAATAAGTGTTATGTCTTCTTGGTGCATAATTCCCTTTATCATTACAAAGTGTCCCTCATTATCTTTCTTTATCTTTTTTATGTCAAAGTCTATTTTGTCCTATATTAGTACTGCTACTCCTATTCTCTGAATGCCATTTGCTTGAAATATCATTTGCCACCCTTTCACTTTGAGTCTCTATTTGTCTTTGGAGCTGAGATGTGTACCCCAGAGGCAGCATATGGTTGGGTATTGTTTTTTGATCCATTCTGCAACTCTGTTTCTTTTTATTGGTGAGTTCAGCCCATTTACATTTAGGGTGATTATTGAAATATGAAGTCTTCTTATAGCCATTTTATCTTCTGCTTTCTTATTGCTAGGTATTTCCATTGCTTCCTTGTCTTTGTGTTTCTATTTTCTCTATTTTGGTTGGCTTTTGTGGTTTTTGCCTCTGGTTCTTCTTGTTATATGTTATAAACTTCAGTTCTGAATCTTTGGTGTGTGGTTACCATTACGAATATAAAAAGAATAGTTATATATATATACAGTTGTCCATTTTTTTCTGCATGTGCCTTATTTCCATTCCTCTTTGTAAATATGGATATTTGAATACTTCCCTTTTCAGACACTGTTATCTCAATTTCTTCCTATATATGCTGAACATTCATTACTATCTTACTATAGCAATTCTCTTCTTATTTCTAAGTTTATAATGCCCTGTTCTTAGTAAGGACTGCACTCTTCTGCTTCTATTTGCCTGATAGTCACTTTCCTCCTGCTTATGTATTTTTTTGTTGTTTTTGTTGTTTTGTTTTAGGTGAGCTGACCCCTTTCAGTATTTCCTGTAGTACAGGCCTCGTAGTGAAAAATTCCCTCAATTTTTGTATGTCTAGTAAGGTCTTAATTTCTCTTTCATGTCTAAAGGAGAGTTTAGCTGGATACATTATTCTAGGCTGGTGGTTCCTTTCACTTAACAGTTTGAATATTTGATTCCATTCCTTTCTGGCTTGTATGGTTTGTGCTGAGAAGACCGAGGGTAATCTAATAGGTTTTCCTTTATAAGTTAACATTTTCTCCCTGGCTGCCCTAAGAATTCTATCTTTGTCATTGATTTTTGATAACTTTAATACAATGTGTCTTGGTAAAGGTCTTTTTGGGTTGAGATAATAGGGTGTTCTGTTGATTTCTTGAATTCCATCCTCTAGCTCATTCCTTAAATTTGGGAAATTCTCATCCACTATTTGTCTGAAAATGCTCTCTAGTCCCTGCTCCTTTTCCTCACCTTTGGTAATACCCATTATTCTTATGTTTCCTCTCCTGATGGTATCAGCTAGTTCTTGAATTTCTCTTTCATTATTTTTTATTCTTTAGCTTCTCCCTTCTTCCTTCTGATTTATTTCTAGATTTCTGTCATCAATATCACTGATCCCTTCCTCCATTTGGTCTACTCTATTTCCCAAGCTTGCTATTTCAACTCTTGCAATGTGTTTTTTATCTCCAGAAGATTTATTCTGTTCTTTTTGAGGGTTTCAATCTTCTTGCTCTGCTCATCTAGTTGTTTTTTCAATTCCTGAAAGTGTTAATATGACTTGTTTCAGAACTCACTGAGTTTTTTCAGAAGTACCATCTTGAATTCTCTGTCATCTAAGGCACATATTTCTATGTCCATAAGCTTATTTTCTGGAGATTTTTCTCTTTTTTTCTGAGTGCCTTGTCACCTTGGTTGTTTATGATGTTTAATGGGCTATTTCTTTGCCTGGGCATTAATGGAAGTGTATTTCGCTATTTTTCCAGAGCGAAGATTTATTTTATAAAGGTCTCTCTTTAGCCTGCTGTAAAGAAGGCGCTTTTCTTTTGGTTTCCAGTAGGTGGCATCTAATCCTCTTTGATACCTGTTTTATATAAAGCCTAAATATTGCCTTTTTCATTTTCTTGTAGATATATAATCATACTCACTACCCCTCAGTTCCACTCCCTGTCAGTGTCAGTGACAGTCTCAGCAGCGTTCGCTCAGATTCCCCTGGGCCTCCACAGTGTTTGCTCTTGGAGGGTATGGGGGGAGGGGTCCTCTGGGTTGGGTGTTGGGGGCTGTGGCTCAGCCTCAGTTTTGCAACTGTGGCTGGCAAAAATCAACTGCTATTTTTCTAAAACTGTTCTGCTTCTCTGCCTTCTGCCCTGGTGACTGGGCCCTACCACCGCCAGCCTGCCATGGCGAGCTCCCAGCTTTTCCAGCAGGGCTGTTCAGGGAACTTGCTGCTCCTTCTCTCCTCATCCTGCAGGGAGCTCTGGCAGCTGCGAGAGGTAGCTTCTTTATTTCTCCCAGTCTACTGCTCGACACCCAGGGTTCTGAGTTATGGTAGCTCTTATGCACAGATCCCACGCTCAGACGTGCTGGTGTGCAGTTTGGGTTTTTTGTTGTTGTTGTTCAGTTTTAGATGTTCAGCTTGTTGTTGTTTCAAGGGGAGAGATCTAAGGACATCTCTCACGCTGGCATGTTTCCCCAAGTATTCTCAAATCATTTTAAATGTAAAGATGAACATAACATTTTAGACACATTTTCATGCTCTTATTGAGGAAAAATTTTAACAGCATTCATAGAAGCTTGTTCCCAGAAAATTATAGAAAATTATATGTAAAATATTCAATTCATTACTACTTTCAAATACATAAATCACCATTATTTATGGGTCATAATGAAGTCCATCTTAATGACTAACCCTTAAATTGTATATTTTATTTGGACAATCCAGGTTGGGTACCTTTAGAAGTACAGCATAAAATGAGGATCCTCGTAAAAGTGAGCTATTGGAAGTGTGTTCTCAGAAGGTGAGGGAGGCAAGCAGAATAGGGCAGAAGAAGAAAGCTAAGCATAGATGTAGTCTGTCTTGGAGATAAGTTTCAGCCTGGTCCCATGAAGAGTTATAGAGCATGAATTATACAACAGAGTTGGGCTCATCTTGGGGCATGAAGTATCATCTGTGTACCCCTGTATCCCTTAGTGAAAAGGGGGCATAAGTAAGCTATTAAAAGTGAGTGCACCAGGATGAGAGAATTGGACAGTCACATCAGCATCCCAAAAGTCAGGATCAGAACTAGACTTAAAATTACAAGTTTAACTTACTAATTTCTAGAACAGAACATTAGTTTTAACTTCTACTTTTCCTGGAAGAATACAAATGCATCAGTCTTACAAATGAGCAGTTTCAAAGTCTGGACTAGGATTGTGGGCAGACCTTTTAAGAAGGGCAACGTTAGAACAAACTAGCACACAATCTAGTAAAATATACATCACTAATTATGATATAATGTTAGTTACATGCCCCTCAAGATACAACAATACTTCACAGTAATGTATAAAGGGCAATGTGGGGTTAATTTTTTAAATTACCTCTTAGCAAATATGTATAAAAAGAAATTTCTAGACCTATTATGCATCACTTTTCATCACTGCCATACTGTGTGTGTATATATATATCCAATAATGAACCAGAGTGTCCCACACAAAAACCGAGAGGTGGCCCCTTCAACACCACATCTGATTATTCAGTAATATAAAACACAAACGACCACAGTGGTGAATGCCAGTATTACTTAAATGTCTCCTTACTGGTAAGGAAGGTTAAAAGAAAGAAGAGAACGAAACCACAGCACATGTATTATATCTTGTTTTGTAAGAGATAATGAGCCTCTATTTGATATCTACCTTAACATTTTTCAAAGAAACTGTCACCACCTACTGTTTTGTTTTTGTTTTTCTACCTTAAAAATTTTCTTTCATATTCTCATCAACCTTTATAGGAACAAGATGAACTTATCTTTACCTATGGACATACCTTAGAATGATCTTTCACTAAATGCTATTTTGTTTTCTATTGGCTCAAAGAGTAAAATTTTCTAAGTAAATTTTCCTGTTAGTTAACCTTATCTGTGGAGAATTATAGAAATATAATTGAAATAGTTATCTTCACTTTTTTTTTAAATCCTTGCTCTTTTTAATAGGTTGCCATCGGTAAATGTAGGCTTAAAAATGAGTCAATTATAAAATGAATAATAATCAATTCATATTATCACTGGGCTTTGAAAATAACTGCATGTTTATTTATGAATTCATAAGCCACAAATATTAATTTGCTGACATATACATTAATGCAACTCTCAGCATGTTGGATAATCTGTTTCCAGATAGGAACATGTGGCAAAGAAACACTACATTTTCTGCAACAGAGCTGGATTCTAAAATAAACCTGTAGAGCAACAGAGGGAGTTGTTTAATAACATCTAGAGTGCAAAACCTGTCCTGGGAGTCTTCCTAATGAATCATCTCATCTCATATTCTTTGTCAAACCTTAAATGAATTAAGTGTTTGGCTCGGTGATAAGTGGGATGCACCAAAAGTAATTGAATGTGGTAATCGAAAATTTGTTAAACCTGTCACTGCACATCATTATCAGCTTCAAATCCAACACAGCACAATTAGCTTACAATAGTTATAGTTGAATCAAGTCCACGTTAAGGTTGAGTGAGTAATGCACACTCTTCATTAAATTAAATTAGACTCCAGGCAGATGAACAGAATAAAGGTTGCACATGTAAATGGTGTAAATAAGGTAAAACATAAGATTTATGGTGTGCTAAACCTGTTTCCTGAAGCCTAAATAGCTTTCATTATTTCCTTTTAACAAGCAGACAAGTCGTAGATTAGGCCAAAGCCTAAAAATAAAAATTAACTTAACTCTGACCCCTGGCTTATGATTGATATGTTAAAAGGAAATAATCAGATGTGTAACCATTATTAGATGATATACATAATATTCTCTCCCTTGCCACATAAGAGTACTGAAAATTATGAGAGGAAGGCTAACAAACCCCACTGTATATTAAACTTTAGAGGAGAAGGGTTTGGGGGGAAAAATACCCTACCTGGTTAGCATTTTTAATTAAAAATTATGTTTGTAACAGCTTGAGAGAAGGGGGTTGAGGGGCTGGAAGAATGGGGTGAAGGGTTAAAGAAGTACAAATTAGTAGTTGATAGATGGGTCACAGCAGTGGGGAGCATGGCATAGAGAATGCAGTTAGCATTAATGTAACAGCTAGGTGGAGAGCCAGAGGAGAGAAAGAACAATCAGGAGATCATTTTATAAACTCTATAAATGTCTAACCAACGTACTGTGTACCTGAA
This sequence comes from Eidolon dupreanum, assembly GCA_028627145.1. Lineage (NCBI taxonomy): Eukaryota > Metazoa > Chordata > Mammalia > Chiroptera > Pteropodidae > Eidolon > Eidolon dupreanum. The sequence continues at coordinate 96,846,768 of CM053507.1, forward strand.
ACTAATAATAAAATAAAATTTTTAAAAAATTATGGTTATGTTCATGGCAAAAATTTTGCTATAGGATTTATGCAATGGTGGAAAATGATTTGAAATAATTGGTAAGGATATATTCATTTATAAGGAAATTAAAGTTATATTGATTTACATTGGTGTGTATACACACATACTCATTAAAAGTTTTAGGTGAAGATACTTGTTTTGGGGGGATGATTTAGAATTGTCATAAATAAGATTAAATAAAACCTAACAAGCAGGTACTTGTGTAACTGATGTTTGGAAGCTCAGAAATAAACACAAGGCAATTGTGTAAATGCCAGGTATAACTCAAGTATGACACCCTATAAAGTCTGAAAATTTAATATCTTTTGATCCAGAGGTTATCTAAATTTCAGATTATAGACATGGAATGTACAAACTTAGACTGGGACTAAAAATTGATTAGTTTGAAAGTAAAGGTAAACTTTAAAAGTAGACTATAACATTCATATTTCCTACCAAGGTTATCTCCACAGTATCATGGTATCTGAAAAAATCAAATAATTATAATGTTTTCTGGTCAATATGTCATGAGAACAAGAGATGCTTATGGTCTTAATGGATATTTTATTTAATTCAAGCTAAGTTAAAAATGGATGGGTTCATTTGAGTTTCTTAAAATCTGACTGCATATCTCTTTTAGATAACATATATATATATAAGAAAATATTAAAAATTGATAAGTTCTTATTTTCCCTTATTGCTTCCACCACTACTTTATAGATTTTGTATATCTCTCTCATTTCAGCACATTTTCATATCAGGTCACATGTTATAAGATTTTCAGTGGTTCCCTTCTCAACTGATCATTTCCTGTTACCTAATAGCCAGTCTCCTTAACCTCAACAGTAATGTCTACAAATCTAAGTACAGAACTGACTGCTTCTGGGAAAACTTCCTGAAGATAGCTAACCTCACCCTTTTGGATTCTTGGTGCTTGCAATGAAAAGATGATGGCTCTTGGTAAGTGTCCTTGTATTTTTCTGATTTGTATTTTAGGCATGTTTTGGAACTGAGCTTAATAAATCCATGGCCTACTGATTTTCAAAGAAATGTATGACATTTAATTGTCATTTTTACCTACTGGAAAAGAAATTTCTCTTTTTTGAGATTTGATCCTAAATAGTTTGTTTACAAGGTAGACTATATATTCCTGTTACTTGGAAGGTTGATTAGGAACCTGTCATATATTAGTCTCTCCTATTGTTTGTTTATTTGAAGCTTTTCTCATGGCAATTTGAAAGATAAACATATGGTTAAGGGAATACCATCACTTCAGGGCTGTGAGTCCATAGACACTTTTCTTCTATGACTACTTGAGACCTGTAATCTCATCTGATCATCACTTGTTCATGGCTTACTACTGTTTACATGCTGTTTCCCCAGGGTTGTTACCCTTTGTTGGCATTCTTATGATGCCTATAACACATTGAGAGTGTAGGGTGACCTTATGTCCAAAGTGTACCTAAGTAGCTGTTGATTCTTTTACTCTGATATAAAAATAAAATCAGTGCCTAATGTAAAAGCTATTTGGAACCTTCTAAAATACATTTTTAAAAAAATCAAAGATTGTGTATTTGAGTAAACTACATAATCTTGGTTGTACAATTGAGTGAACTAAGTAGTATTGGTGAGGGTCCTGGCTTTACCTGAATATTTGAAAAGGTTTTAAACATCTAAATAATTGACACCATCATCATTTAAGTATCCTCTGTATGTACAGCACTGTACAATATTCTCTGGGAAGAGTATGCAAAATAAATAGAAGACAAATCCTACACTGGGGAGTTTACAACTTAATCAAGATGTACATGTATGAAACAAAAATAAATAAATAAAAACCACTTATACATCAGTTCTAAGTGGTATGATTTAAAGTTGGCTAAGTCTTAAACAACTACAGAATACAAATACATACTTTCATAAAAGCGTATATGCCTTAATCATTAAAAAAAACAAAGATACTCTACGCCATCACACAGACCATGATAAATTGTGAGAAAGAAGAGGTGATATTATAATAGTAAATTCAAACTAGTTAGTTTTCCTCAGTCTTGAGCACTAGAAAAATACCTATGATTGAGGCTGAATGAGCTCAAAATAGACCCTTAGTCTCAACACTTGTATAAAACTGGCACTTTGATCTCACAGGAAGCCAGGGGACAGTTGGAACAGTTTTAAAAGACAGAAATCTAAGATGATTTTAATCACCTCCGATTTTTTTTACAATTTTTTAAAAAAATTTTGAAAACAGTAAAGTTGAAAAAATTTAAAAGTAAACACCTGTATCCCAACCATCTTATTAAAGATTTCACAATTAATACTTTTCTATAACTGCTTTATCATACACCTGTTCATTTCTTTATGCATCCATCAATCCATCTATATTCTGAATATATTTAAAAATAAGTTTTAGCATCAGTATACTGCCCATCTAAACACTTTAGCATATATATCACTTATTTAAAAATTGTAGGTTAAATATACAGCTATGAAATGTACAAATCTTAACGGTACCATTTGATAAGTTTTGACAAATGCATAACCCATATAACCTATAAACTCCAATTTTTTAAAAAAATCTACTCTTAGTACTTTGATATAGAATATCAAGAAGTAGAATATTACCATCACCCCAGAAAGTTCCTGCATGTCCCTTCCTAATTAATTTCTACTTCTCCCAGAGACAATTACTGTGGGTTTTTTTTTTTCACAAAATATTAGTTTACTTCTCTAGAACACCATAAAAATAGAATTATATAGTATGAACATTTTACTTAAGACTTCTTTTGCTAAGAATATTTTGAGATTCATCCAATTTGGTATTTTCTTTCCTTTTATCACTGAGTAGTATTCCATCAAATAAATATCCATAGTCTGTTTATCCATGTAACTATTGATGGACATTTGCTTGTTTTCAGCTTTGGGCTGTTATGAATACAGTTTCTCAGAACATTCCTACACAAGCCTTTTTGTGAACATATTTTTTGATTTCTCTTGGAGTGGAATTAATGAATCACAGGATAGACATATATTTAGTTTTACAAGAAACTGTGAGGCTTTTTTCCAAAGAGCTATTAATATTTTATATGCCCATCAACAATGAATGAAAGCTCCAGGTGCCCTACATCCTTACCAACAGTTGATATTTTCTATCTATCTATCTATCTATCTATCCATCATCTATCATTTTATTTTAGCTATTCAAGTGTACATATAATTGAATCTCTTTGTGGTTTTAATTTGCACTGTCTAATGATGGCATTATAATGGTTAGAAACAGGAAATAGAAACCACATAGTGGGTTGCACAAAGTTGAATATAAGGAATTATCAAACTATGATTAAAAAAAAATAACTATAACAGATAAGAAAACGTTGTATGGTATCCTATAACTGAGAGAGAATACCCAAGAACAGACAAACTTGGAAAGGGACTCCCTTCTCAAGGCTGAAGTTCACACCTTGGAGAAAGTCTGGTTCAGCCAAATGGACAGCAAAAAATTGCCTGGTTTGTCCAGGCTAAAGCTTGTCTGCAAAACTGGTCAGCACAAAACAATCCCATGGATTGCAAGTAGGGGGCCGGTGATCAGCTTACTGTATACCGGCATGCAGACAGTGGGAACCCTCCAGGCCACACTACTTGTCCTGCAGGGAGCACAGCAGCAAGGTGGGAGCCTCTGAGTCTCAGGGGGGCCGCACTGGTGCCTCCAGAGAGAGTTAGGGTCCTTGTGCCAGCAGAAGGTCTTTGTGCCAGCAGAAGGTCAGTTTCCCTACTATAGGCCGTGGGAAGGCTATCGTCAGTCCTGGCTGAGACTGCAAGGCCTGGGTGGATCCATGCACTCTGGGCCTGTGGCTGTGGCAGAGCTCCCCAGCCGCACTGCCCCCACACCTTGCAGCACCAGGAAACTGTGGCTAAGCCCTTTCTTCCTGTGATGCTCCTCCAGCGCCCTCTACTGATAAAAGTTAACATTGTACTCACTTTAAAGGAGAAATGTTTAAGGAACCTATTATCACAGAGTATATATGGAAGGCAGAATTTGGAGCTGAGTGTCAATAAATAGAAAACTGGCAGAATGACCAATGATATTGTACACTTTTTCTTGTGATTTTGTATATGGCCTTTTGTGAAGTGTCTGTTCAAACCTTTTTCTTTTCTTTTTTTAAAGAAACCCACTTTTAACATCTTGATCTTGCTACCTTTTTATCTGGATGTATGCATGAATAGCTACAACAGAGAAGCACACCACATGCATTCTTCCGCATTTTGTTACATGGTTTTGATTTTTACAAAGAATTTCTTCAATACATCCTGATATCTAATCTCCGTAAGAAAGCATTGCTTACTGCAACAGTATTATTGGAGAAGGTTCTCAATATTATGAGCAAAAAATAGTATAGATAAACATTTTAAAAAGCAGGATAGCCTGAGTAGGAGAACTGACTTTAAAACCAGACCACATATGTTGAAATACAGCTTTTCTATTGACTAGCTGTGTGACTTTAGGTAATTTGCTTAAGATCACTGTGCCTCAGTTTCCTCATCTGTAAAATATGAGTAATAATAAATAGGGTGTTAAATAGGTCATAATAATTGTGCCTCATAGGGTTGTTGTAAGAAATAAAATAATTAATATTTATAAAGTGCTTAGAATAGTTTCTGGTACATAGTAAGTCTCAATAGTATTTAAATATATATATAATGTTTAAATATAAATATAATGTATTACTTAAAAGTATACTACATATACCTATATGCTATATTATTATATACCAATATATAAGTATATTACATATGCTTGTATGCTAACATATTATTATATACCAGTATATAATATGTGATATACATAATATATTGTGTATTAATATATAATAATATATAATATGTAATATGTTATATATCAGTATATAGTATGTTAGCATACAAGTATATGTAATATACTTATAGATAGTACATTATATTTATATATAAACGTTTACATTTAGGTTAGCTAGTGATAATATTAGCTGATATTTATTGGGCACTTTCCACGTACCAGGTACTATGCTAACAACTTTACATGTATTATCTCATTGAATTATCAAAATAAGTCTTTTCTGATAAAGATATGATGAGGAAACAGAGTCTTTTATAGTTAAATCAGTTTTCAGTCAAAATAATGGATTCAGGTGTAAAGTCTGCTCCACACTCCCACCTCACCTTCACCCCAGCCAATTCTACCAGGCAAATGAAAATTCTAAATAAAATATAACCATGTAAAAGAGAAGAAAATCTCCATAAGTAAGAAACAAAGAGATAACTCAAAGTTACAGAGGTGAACAGAACTGAAGCTGAAAGGAACATGGGGTGATTGAAGCTGAGACATCTTTGTAGGACTGGATATTAATGCCTTCACTAAATCAGGAGATAAACCCTCAGACATATCCACAGTGAAGAGCTGGATGTAAGCTCTCTGCATAAAATCAGAAACCACAATGGGCTGTCCATCTATAAAACAGAGATGAGGCAACTCCACTCACTGGCAATAGAAAATGGCAAAGAAGCTAAGCTGTTCATCAGGAGCTATGGTTGGAAGAAAGAATCTGATCCCACACCGTCTTACTGATATTGGATCTGAAATTACACTTCTCACATGCAAAGCCCAAGACATAAAATGGGTAAGGTATATATTTCCCAGTAGAAGAAAATAAACCTTCTTCACAAGAATGTCTTTACAACCCTGAGCAGGTTGAATAATCATGGAAGAAGACATCCTAACCTTATAGTCACAGAAAAGGTGCAAACTTCACAAGGAAAGAAATCACTATGAAAGTCAACAGAAATAACCCCCTGGAGAACTCAAACTTTAAGAGATGCAATAATGGATAAAATAAAGAGACATTTAAGTAAGTATATTAAACTAGTCAGAGACATAAAAAGAAAAGATTAAATTTATAAAGCAAGAATGGGACATTATGGGGGTGGGGGGGACTAAGCTTAACTAAAAACAAACTAATTAAGACAGATTTGAGAGTTGAGATGATTTATCCAAGGTCCCACAAGATGTAAAGAACAGATTCAGCATCTGAACTCTGGCAATCTAACTCCTAACTACTATGCTATCCATCTTGTCTCTCAAAGTAGTATGCGAGTTTATATGGTAATCACATACCCTAAATATCAATAATATTTTCATCTCTGTATTTCTATCTCTTCCATGAAGGATGCAATTATAAGTTTTATTCCAAGTTTTAAAAATTAACGTGTTATGAAATCAGTGAAAAAAAGTGTTTTTTCTTTGTTATAGCAATAACTTAAGATCAAAATCAGTTTCTCTTAATCTTGACCAGATAATTTTCGGCAGTAACAAAATTTGCCCAAGCATACAACCTTACTCTCTTTCTAGCCCAATTATCATAAAAACTTTGACTTGTATAAAGTCATATTTTTAGAATTTTTATTGTATTTATTTCTCTACACAGGCTAAATTACATAATGAGCAAGACTTTCACAGAACCAGGTGCTAGATATCTTGTCCTTTATGATCACTTTAACAGAAATGAACTTTAGAACTTTTTCATCAACTTTGTATCAAGACATAAGAATATAGTCTTATAAAATATTTCTGCATTTAGTTCAGGGTTCAGTTCATAACATTGCCTACAACATTGTGCATTTCGAGGGTGTGTGTGTGAATGTGTATTTAAATTTTTTCTAGATTTAAATACCCTGTGTTTCTCCAAAGCAAATTGTCTTATTTGTTTTCTTTTTTTTTTCTAGATATTCAGATCTTATAACTGATCATTTTTTCCTTTTTCAGTTAGTTATTCAAAACCAAATTGGGATGCCCTGTTAGTCGTGTCATAGGCTGTGTGGCATGGTTTCTATATGCTACCAGGTTCATAGTATTTTCTCATTCATATTTTTCATTCCCAATTTCTTTTTTTATTTTTATTTGCTTATTGTATTATATTTGTATAAGTTACATAAAACTCCATTTTGAAAAAAGTCAAGGGGTGTGTGTGTGTGTGTATGTAGCATTAAATTTCAACAAATGGTGTTTTTCTTGATCACGTTTTTTTTTTTTTCTTAAACTATATCTTACATCAATCTAAAACAGTTCTTAACTGCCCAGGAAATAAATACTTCATTTTTACCACATTTAAGATTGAATGTCAAAAATCAAAAGATTTACTATCCCCAAAGATCGTCTCAACCATCCTTTATTTCTAGAGAGGGTTATACTTGAATTATTACAGTTCTATGATCATTTATTTCATTAAAGTTTATATTTTAATAGGTGAAGAATACTGTGTACTTATTTTTACAAGTGGACGCTCACCTAGTTTTAGAATGTCAAAGAAAAATTGTACTTGGTAAAGCTAAATAGGAAAGGAAGATTATTTGAGACTATTGCAATAGGGTTCAAAACCATTGCAATAAAAGAAAAGAAATTGAACTCAACTTCTCTGGAACAAAAGGCAGGAGGGGTTGTAAGTGCTGAAGTAAGCTAGTGGAAAAGTACTGGAGGACATTAGTGGGGAGATAGATCAATATGATTAGACCATCTGTGTTTGTTAATCGGCACTTATCAAGGTTAGAATCCTTCCCTCCCACAGAGACTAAGATATATGGCTTCTACCTTTCTTAGTGATGACATTTCAAAAGGATAGCCCCCAGGTCCTTGAGAAAGACATTCATCTGCTGTAACATTGGCAAGAGATTGGGAGGAGATCTGTATCTCAAAGAAACAGAAAGTTCTCTAAAGTAAATGCTTTAAGAAAAAGGAGGTCAGAAGCCTATAGGTAGCAACAAAACTGTCTAAACTTTAGTCAAGCTGATGACAACACTAGGCCATCTTGATCGGTAGCCAATCTAAAAGTAGACAGTGCTGTATAGTTTCATTATACATTTAGCTCCATAGAAAGAGGTAGCTTGGTCTTTTTAAAGATGTATTTTAAGTTATTTAAACCATTTATTTTAATATTAGTACAGTATTTTACACATGTAATACCTCTCTTCTCACCTATCTGCCCTGTCTTCCTCCCTAATAATTGTCTCTTCCTCCTGGTACTGCTAAGATTTCACAGGGACATCCTTAGTCACCATTGTTCACATTTCATCTCAGGTAGCCACTGAGCTTTGGAGCTTCAGTTGCTAAAGCTCCCTAAATTGACAATCCCATATCTGAGACACTCAGCATATGTACTCTATGAGGTTGTTCTGAGAAATGAATGAGATAATGTATGTAAAAACACACTGCACAGTCCCTGGAAAATAATAAGCAGATAAAAGTTGCGTTTGCAGTGATTCAATCTTTTATGCATTTATTTCACCTCTTCTTACTAGTCTCGACACTCTGCTTTTTCTTCCTTGTTCCAGGCTTCAGTTTCTTTGTCTCTTACCCTTACTTGTGGAAGTGTATCAGGGCTGCTGACAATAGCCTGTGTATCTCACTGCCTTCCCTCTTCACCTTTGCTCCTTGTCCCACCCCCTCACACATGCATATACAGTTCTGGTTCTCTCCTACAATTCTTTACACTACTTAGCAATGAGAGAGACAATGCAGACCAGACCATCAGCTATAAGAGCAGAATCATCCCTCGCATAGGTAGGTTGATAGGGGTGCAGCCTGATCACTGGCACATCCTACGTCTGAACAAACACTCACAAAAATGAGAAATACTCACTTACCTGCTATTATGATTCTGACCAAGTGAAGAGAAAAGCCAAAGGAAGGACAGGAAAAAAGGATAGAAACCATGACAAGGTCAGGAAAGGTACAAATGAAAACAAATAAAGAAACAGAATGAGAATTAACTTAAAAGTTAAAAGTAGTAGAAAGCTTCCCCTCCCACCTCCTCAAGAACCTGAGGATTAGAAAGTTGCAGCCTAAAAAAGCAGTGATAACAGTATTGGGTGCAGGTTGCCTTGGCGAAGAATTGGAGAGTGGACATTCTGGTGGGAGAAAGACTATGAAGTTCCTCACAGTGAAGTCTAAATTCTTCATTCTTTTTCATTTTCTTCAGGGTCCTGCTTCTACACACACCTTAATGGCAAATAACTTAGTCTTTCATTTACTGATAAAAGTGAAGCCATTGAGATTATTTTTATCTCGTCTAAATCCTTTCTCACTGTCTTCTATTCTTCCTATTCTCTTCAACTCACATTCCATTTCAGATGAATATCTGACCCAGTTATTTTGGAGGTGACTCTTTCAAACCTTCTTTATCCTTTATTATTTTCCTTTTTATTCAATTTTCTGTCTCCTTAATTAGCATCCCATATGTGCCCAGTATGTGTTCAGCAAAGAATGTTTGCAATTCTAATATACACAGCAACTCTATTACAAATATTTGAGAAAGTATTAGTATTTTATTATATAATATGTACTAAGATAAATTTAATATATATAAAAGAAAAATGATGGAAATAAATATAAATATACAATATAAAAGGAATAAATGCTAAGTAACAGGAACATTGTGACATGTCTTGCACTTATTTTGCCATGACAGTAACTTCATGAATGCTTTATAATAATGAAGAATGGACTGGATAATGGCCCAAATAAGATTTTAATTTTATTTCATTTTAAGTCTATTAAGTAGCTATTATGCCTGCTCCTTAAAAAGAAAAGAATAGTGCTTTCCATTATTCATAAAAGAATTACATTTGTGTGTATACTATTGTGCATTTATTCCATAGATCTCTTCTGTGACACTTGAGGAGTTTTGAATATAGTCCATGTAAAATGAGACTTTGAATGTTGATGAAGCCACAAAACAATAAGGAGGGATGCTTCAGGAAGAACATTCATTACTGAGAGACATTGGAAATGTATTTATGGAAGAATTGATCACAGAGTCAAAAATGGCATTTTTCAGTGGAATTGGTACTTTTCTCCCATTAAACTTGTAATGACTCGGATCTGAAGCATATTTAATTCATGGATCACTGCTGCAATATTGTGTCAACATGTACTTAGGGAGTCTTCAATGTATGGATCACTGCAGTGATAGACTGTAATGGCCCCTCGTTTATCAAGTTAATGCATATTATCATAGAACATGAATACAGGGGTTATTGATAAGACATTCCACAGCTCATGCTTTATAAGAAATTGCTGACAAAACTTTAACACTATCAGTAGTAGAATTAACAAAAAAAAATGGTACTAGTTGCTAAGACTTTTTAGAAAAAATATTTATAAAACATAAACTTAAATGATCATTTTATTTTAACATCGAGATTTCCTAAACTCTATCTCGTTATAAGGTATATTCAGCTCTTCTATTTTTTCTGGCTATTTATGTGGGTAATTTTCTTAGACTTTTTAATAGAAAAAGATTATTGATTTGATGCTAAATTATTAGGAAATAGGAGATCTGGTAAATTAGACAATTCCAAGATGACTGTAGGTGGTAAACTAAGTTTGATGCTCACTTCTTCCCCATAGGCAAAGGCAAGATTTACTATTTTAAATTTAGTCAAGAGTTTCTGCTGACATGTTATAATTATTGATAGATATTATTGAGCACCCTTTTTTTTATAAGAAAATCAAAGATTTCATTTGATCACTCATATGGAGTATTTTAATTTTCCACAGAATAAGGTCAGACCATTCTCAATTGAATTATTCCAAAAAATTTTTACATTATTTAAAATGACAACCAATAATAGCTTTTTTAAAATGTGTATAAGACAATGTATAAAAATCACTCTTTCCATTTGTTTTCACTTCCATTTCATCCAGTCATGTTTATAAAACAAAATCTAATGGATAAAAACACTGTGGTACATCCTTACAATGGAATACTTTCAGCGATAAAAATGGAACAATCGCTTCACACAATAGCATGGATGGAGCTAAAATGCATTTTTTAAGTCAAAGAAGTCAGACACAAAAGGTCACATATTGAATGTTTCTCTTCAAATGACATTCTGGAAAAGGCAAGACTTAAGGATGGAAATCAGATTAGTGGTTGCTAGAGCTAGAAGTGGGATGAGGGGTAGGGACCATGGAGACACGTGAGAAAAATTCTTGAGTGCTGGAACAATTCTATACATTATTGTGCTGTAGAAATATAACTGTATGCATTTGCCAAAAACCACTCATCTGCTTAAAAAGAGTAAAAAATAAAATAAGTGAACAATAGGAACATCACCAGCAATAAGACATATCTATGTCATGAATACCTGATATAATGTGCTGAGAAGTAGTATTCTTACTAAAAATCTGTAACTGCAATCCAATCATGAGAAACCATCAGGTAAATCCAAATCAAAGTACATTCTATAAAATATTGACCAGTACTCTTAAAAGTATCAAGGTTATGAAAGGCAAGAAAAATCAGATCACAGATTAGAGGAAACTAAGGAGACATGACAACTAAATGTAATGTTGGATCTTGTATCAGACCCTGCAACAAAATAAGAACAAAAGCAAATATATGATGAAAGCCAAATAAAGTTTGTAGATTAGCAAGTAGTACTGTATCAACACTAATTACTTAGTTTTGATCATTTTCCCATGGTTATGTAAGATGTTAATATTATTGGAGGAAAGAAACTGAAAGATATATAGGAACACTGTGCACTATCTTTGTTAAGTTCTATAAGTCTAAATTTATTTAAAGGTAAGTGGTTTTTAAAATCTAATGAAACAGCCCTCTTGGCGCAGTGGGCAGAGAGTCAGTCTCATAATCTGAAAATCTAATGAAAGTACATTCCTCTCTGTAGGTGCTTTCTTCATGTGTGCATCGAGTTGCCATAAGGCTAGGAGAAAACTGTCTCAATAACGTGATGTTGATGCCATGGAAAAAAAAATCTAATTTGACTTGAATTAAGTGCTAATTCCATCTCTCTCATAAGATTTCATAATTGGAACCCATTTTCTACTTTATGTTCCTAAGAGCAACCAGAGATGTCAACTTTAGTAGTTATTTATTGCTGCTGTTCTAATTTCAGCAATTTCAGATTATTGGCCTTTTGCTATACATAAATCACAATGCACAATTGACCCTCTTCAAATTGTTACTCTCAAGGTCTATTCCATGACTCTATTCCTGAAGAGAATCATGGATTCACAGACTATGTGAAATATGGAAGAGCTTAGACAGATTATTTGACTCAAATGTTGTCAACTGAGTTCAAAGTTTCTCTAAGATGTTTGCAACTGCGTAGGAGACAGGAAGGAAGTCATGTGTTACTCACCGTGGCTACTCAAGCTATTTTTTGCTTAAATGTGTATTACTGTTTTTACAAGGTTTACTGTGAAGAAAATACATAGTTTAAACATGAATTTACTTAATAATCTTCACTTTGGGCGAAATTACAGTAAATATTGATGGATTGCAAGAGAGAAAATATTCAAAAGCAAAGTAAGATTTAATTTCCTCACATTTGGATAAGAATTAGAATAACAAGTCCTTGCATTGGGATGAGAACCGCTCTATGGACAAATGACTCAAAACAGCAAGTAAACTCTTGTAATAAGTAATATTTAGGAATATGTTTAGGAGAAAACATTCTGGATTTATAAAAATAGACTAGTTTGATATTAATCGACTACTTGACTGTCTATGCAATCACAGAGACTTGACTTGTGATTAGTTTAGTCATAGGCTACTTTTGCCTGTTATGACCAAGAGAAATTTACTTAATCTGTCTAAGCTCAGGTTTTTCATTCCTAAAATATAAGCTCCATTAGGGCAGAGATTTTGTCTCTTTTGTTCACTGCTATTTTCTTGTCACTTAGAGAAGTTCCTGGATTATAGTAGACACTCAGGCACATAGTAGACAGAATTTATAAAATGGTAGCATAGTATCTGGTAAATAGTAGATGTTTAATACATGCATGTTGCTAATTATGACGATGGTGGTGTTGGTATCATGATTTGAGGCATAATTTTAAAACAAAATATTAAACCACAGCTGTCAGTTACATTGATGTAGCAAGCCACTCAAATAGGAGAATTTAAATGAATCTCTCAGTTGCTGCTAGGTGAAGAGTAGTAACTTTTAATAATTATAGGCAAAGGAGAAAAATAGCTGTCCCTACTTGGACATAGAAGGCTACAAGAAAGGAATTGCAAATATTTTATCCTCACTCTTTCATTTCAAACTCATTATTAAAGTAATTTAATTTCAAAACTCATTATCAAAGTTATTTTAAGATCTGTATAAACAAAGAGGTAAATAGGGAAGATTTAGAGAACTATAACAAGATATGTATGAATTTAAAACCTCATACTAAATAAAAATATTATATTATTGATCACTGTCTAGGTTCCCTTTCCTAGACTCAGAAAAATAATTAATGTCTCCAAATTATTTATTTATATTTATTTTTTTTTTTTTATGGTGACATTGGTTAATGAAATCTAATAAGTCTCGGCTGTACACTTTAACAGTGAGGCATATATATGCTTACACTGTGTTCACCTCCCATAGTTAGATTTTTTTCTGTTACCACATATTTAACCCCCTTTATCTCATCTACCATCCTCTTCCCCCCACCTTTTACCCTCTGGTAACTACTAGTCTATTGTCCATGACCATGAGTCTCTGTTTGTTTGTCCAAATTTTTTATTAGGCATTTTATTGAGGGTGGCTTGCTATCTCTGCCTGCTCAAGTTTTATTCTAAGAGTTTGGAGTGTTTAGGTTTTAGAGATGAGAATGAGAGTTTACCTGAGTAGGGTAGCAGAATATGTTACCCCAAAATATGCCACTTTGGCATAAAGATTATTTTGAGCTAAAGGCAGTTGAGAAGAAGTAAATGCAAAAAAAAAATCTCTCTCCTCCCATTTGCCTGAAAGCCGAACTTAAATTTCCAAAGATATCCCCTCTCCCCAACCAAGAAGGACAAAGGTTAATCACCTGAGACAACTTTCAATCCTTATCAGCCCGTTGTTGGCACCAGAAGAATCTGCATAACAAACTTTACTAATTAGCCCTTATCTTCTATTAGTTTCTCCAATAACTTTGCTTTCTTACAAACTGCTGCCCCTAGACACTCAGTCTTTTTCCTTTGTTTTGTCACTTCTCTAAAAATGTATTGTTCCTTTGTCTGAGATTCTGTATAAGTCCAAGTTCTAACCACCCCTTTAAATTGCTCATCTCTGAATATTCCCATGTGTAAGCACAATCCATGTGCTAACAAATTTTTGTTTTTCTCTCATTAATCTATCTTTTATCAGTCTAATCTACAGGGCCCCAGCTGGAAAACCTAGGAAGGTAATAGGAAAATAATTTTTTCCTCCCCTACAAGTGCTTTAGAAATGAAAAGTCTTCAAACTGCTTGGGTATTCTCCCAGGGAGGTTTCTGTTTACTTGGGACTTGTCCCGGCTTCCTGTGTACCTGTATCGTTGCTGCAGGGGAGGGCCTCTTCTCTTGGCACACAGCCCTTGTAAATCCTGAAAGCAAGTTCAAGAGAAACTTTTGCCCATCCTTTAACTAGAACAAAATGAATTAGCAGCCTTGCCCATAATAAGAGATCATCAGAGATAACCTCTTTGACCTACCTATAGGGCAGAGCAAACTTCCTTCTTCTTATCATCCTGCAATAACTCTTTGAAGCCCCCAAGGTGCATTACCTTATTCCCAGCTCAGGATATTTTATATACTTCAACCCCTTTTCCTATCTCTGAATCTCTCCTACATGTAGGGTCTCTGACTCTCTCATGTATGAGGGGTTCCCATACATATGTACGTATAAAATGTAGTTTTTTCCTCTTGCTAATCTGTTTCATGTCTATTTGATTACTAGACCAGCCAGAAGAACCTTGAGGGTAGAGGAAAGTTTGTTCCTCCCCAACACCACCACATAGTCAGCTCAGGTCCAGGTTTCTTCCTCCTCTAATTAGTAAATAAACTTGACCTTTGAACAACATGGGGTTTGGGGTGCCAACCCTGGGGCAGCCTGTGTATGACTTAAGTTGGACCTCTGCAAACATCTGTTCCCAACCACAGATTAAAAATACCTAATGACCCACTGTTTGACCCTACCTTTTGCGAACCAACTAAGGAACTGCAAACAACAAAGAGTGAGCCCCCAAGGTAAGTTGCTGGCTAAATAAATGTCTAAAATTATATGAAGTTATCACTACTTCAATGACAGTCTGATAAATGTTCTCCCAAAACAGACGACTAAACTGTCTGTGTTTCTATAACGTGGCCTTTTCTAAAAATCTCTATTTATAGTTTGCTTATAACATTTTTTCACTTACTGGCAATCTATACAAGGGAACACTGGCAAATTCAATCTGTTAAGAAAGCTTTCCTATTCTCCTGCCCCTTCCCTATATAGCTTTTATTCCAGTATTTTCTCACCCATCTTTTCTACTGAGTACTCTGAAGTATACCGTGCTCTATATAAACAACATTTTTCTCAATCTCTGACTCATAAAACAGATTTATTATTATGTATTAGGCATCAGGTAGATTACAAAAAAACTATAACACCATCTAAACTTTTTGGTTTTTTTTTCCAGTATATTTACATTTAACAGTGAGAAATTCCTTTTACTATCAATCTTTAACTATTTGTTTATTTATTTTGGTCCCAAAAATATAGGAGAGGTAGAAGAAATTAAATGAAGAAAAGATATTTCAACAGGAGTGGATATAAGATCTGCAAAGTAGCAGCAAGCCATAGTAAGTTGTTTAGAAATTCATTAATTCACTCTTTGAATGCTTAGATTAATTGAGTCAAAATTAGTGTTTGCCTCTGGAACAACTAGGTGGTGATAAATATATTAAATGTCTTTTATCCTGACAAATCCTAAATTGCCAAATGTTCCTTTGTTTATGTGCGTAAATATATGCAAACTAATTCAAACTTTACTTTGAAAGTCTTCAACTTTATTTATCACTAAAATTGCCTGTCAGCCCCAGAAGAGACAATGAGGTAATTTGTTAATGGTTAGAAGTGGTGTGCAGGGAGATGTGAGGAACCTGGTAAAAGGAAGTGTGGATTTCCTACATGTAGCTCCACAGATTAATGTTTATCTTTCATGAGCCTCTAAATTATATCTTGCCTCCTAATCAACTAGATTTAAAAAACTCTGTCTCAATACAGATATAGGCCAATTTATTAATTCTCCCATACTAAATTTATAAAACCAAACATATCTTAGTAGAGATTGAGAACATTGAAATCAAGTGTTATTTAACAGAATCTGAAAAGCTTTTGTCTTCAAATAACTTAGTGAGAGGTTATGCTCAATGAAAATATGTGTTACATTTAATAGTAACATCTAACATTTATTGAGTACTTACTCTGTTCTAAGCATTTTACACGTACTAATTCACTTAATACCTGCAGCAGCCTTATAAGATAGGTATCAGATTTATGCTAATTTTGCAGATAAGGATATTGAGACAGGAAAATCTTGAGTAGTTTGCCCGTGGTCACACAACTCATAAGTATCAGAACCATAAACATATTTAAACCCAGTCAGAACAGTTCCACAGCTTGCATTCTTAATGTTTCTTATAGAAACAATTGTTTTTCCAATGTATGTAGATGTTTTTGTAAATAATAAAGTAAAAATACTAGAAAAGCAGATACTAATTCTTAGAAGACAATATACCAGCAATATGATTACTTTTATGTTGCAGTTTCTTAAAATTAGTTCAGTCTTCAAAATGAGGTTTTTATCCTAAAAAGTCTGAAATATGTGGGCCTAGCACAATTCATCATATTCAATGAGCCTCTCCTTCATCTCACAAGAATAATCAGAAACTGAATATTCTAGGAATAGCCCATGGGCTCTGGTCATCACCAATGAATGAGTGAAGATTATCTGGTCTGGGAACAGGAAGAATATAAAAGAACAAGCTTAGATGAGTAGTAGTTACAGATACCTGGCAAGACCATGATGAGAGAAGCAGAGTGAGCATAAATTCATCTCTAGGTCAAGGATCCACATGGGATCCATATGGAAGCTATTAAAAAGAAACAACAGACTTAAAATAGAGTCATTGTGTTAAACCCCACCAAAACAAAATACCTAACCTAATTTCAGTTTCAGCCTCTCCCAGAAGTAGAATTTTAAACCAATCAACCTGGAATTTCCTGGTCAGCACTAATGAGGTAATCTGCTAAGACTCCCTGTCTTCCTCTAAGGGAAGGTAACATTGGCAGAAATAATCCACTCTTTTAACTTCTTTGTCTCATCCTCTTTTTGCTTATAAAAATCTTCCACTTTGTACATGTCTTCAGAGAACCTATTTCCTCCATAGAATGTTACCTGATTTGTGAATCATTCAATAAAGCCAATTAGATCTTTAAATTCACTCGGCTGAATTTTGGTTCTTTAACAAAACTGAGCCAATGCTTGCACATCATAGACCACCTATAAGGTGTGAATTGTGTAAGACCCATTCTAAGGCATCTATCCAACAGATGGGGAGTGAAGGCCTTTTGCCTACAGCTGCTTGCAAAAGCTTTGGATCACTCAGCAGAGAGATACTCCACTTGAACTGTTAAAGTTACAGTATACTTACATGGAAGTTGTGACAGTGATGAAACCCACTCCCTATAACAATTACACAACTGTAATGTATTACTCTTACTTTCAATATACCTGACAATTCTTGGAAAACAATCATTTTATAGGGCAAATTTTTTTATTCCCTTGAGTTTTTTAATTTCTATTTCCTACATCTCTTTTCCATTTCTCAGAAACATGATAATCATAATTAATGGAAAAATAGTTGTATATATGAAAACAAGAGTAAAGATTCTCATACAATAAATGAAAAAATACAGTAGCTTTGAATTCTGATTGAAGTATTAAGGACATGATTTTAATCACATCCCAGATTTATAAGCACTTGGATAATATTGCCATAATGTATGTTTGACATTGTACGGAGAAGTGTTTGCTACCAAACCATCAAGCAGAGTTTTCTAAACAGATAATAACCACTGTGACTAGCACTATTCACATCCCATTTTAACCTTATAATGCAGGCCAGCATAATGGAATTGATGCAATATTCTTTCTCTTACATCATTTCTTTCGCTGACCCAAATACATATTACTAAAGGGTCTTTTCATTTAGTCCAATCTTTACCCACTAACTAGTCTATGAACTGAAAATGATATGAATGACTAATCAGTCTAAAATGATCTGAGTAAGCCTATTCATTCCATTCCTATTTGGCTTTCTTGCTGGCTAAGCTTTTGTGGCCTTGCGAAAAATGGCTGTTTGATCTAAAAATGTGTTTTATTTCTAGGTAATGGACTATGCCAACTTCCATTTCTTATGGAATTCACAGAACAGTCCATCATTGCAAGGCATTTCTTACATTCTTATTTTCTTGCTCTTTCCCACTACACACTTTAACACAATCGACGTCCCAGTCTTTACTTATGTCCCTTGACTTCAGCAATTGGGTTTTCAATTCTATGGGTTTCCTTTTGCGAAGTACAGACATTTGCTATAGAACAGTACATTTAGTTTTCCACTCATGTAGCTAGCTATGAAGGAGGAAAGTGCACCTATTTCTTGAGGCCCTCTCAGCAAAGTGAATTTAGCTCAATCTTCCCTAGCTTTTAATTCTTCCATTAGTGTTAGAGGATGCTTCAGTGAGATTTACTTGTATTCCATATAATGGAAGCACCCTTATACTCACTATGATGCTAAGAGTATTAAAAATTGGTTTCTAGGATGGTAATTATAAATTTATCCAGAAAATTTAGATTTAAATTTGTTGCTGTTCTTATTTTGATGTAACGGTACATGATTTTTAAAGAAATATTTATGTTATTACTAATTAATATGGCAAAAACTATGATTTTTTTAGCCCTGATAGAATCATTTGGTTAGAAGTACTTACTCTGAGGTGACTCTAAATGATCCCTGATCTATCAAGATACTTAGTTTTCAAATGAAAGTTAGACTCAATAAAACTTTTCTTTTTAAATGACAAAATAAATAATGTTCTTTGGAGGCTGTAGGGTACAATAGTATGACACATGGACCTAGTTCACTACGAAATACAATTAAATTATTTCATTTTTCACTCTTATCCATATTAGAAAAATAACTACATTTTTAAATTTCACTTAGTCTTTGTGTCAAAGATGTTATAGCTATTAGATATCCCCCCACACTATTAATTTTTAAAAGTGTTAATATTTTCTTAGCTACCTAATAATTAAATTTAAATGAAATGTTTAAAGTGTTTGTTTTTCCGTATATACTTCTGGTCATAGAAACTTAAATATAAAATAAAATGTATCTTTTATTAGTCAGAGCTCTCCAGAGAAACACAAACAGAGATTTATTATGAGGAATTTGTTCACATGATTATGGAGGCTAAGATGTCTGACAGTCTGCCATTTGTGAACTGGAGACTCAAGAAAGCCAGTGAGCTGCAGGCCTGAGAATCAGAGCAGCCAATAGTATAAATTCCAGTCCAAGGGTGGGAAAATATGAGATGAGATGCCCCAACTCAAACAGTGAGGTAGGAAAAAAATAGTGAAGGCCTCCTTTCTCTGCCTTTCACTATATTCAGGCCCCCAAGGACTGCATGATGCCCATGCACACTGGAGAAAGCAAGCTATTTTTCTGAGTCCACCAATTCAAAAGCTAATGCCATCTGCAACACCCTCACAGACACCGAGAAATAATGTTTAATCCAGGCATCCTGTGGCCAGTCAAGTGGACACATAAATTAATCATCACACTTCTAAAGTTATAAATGAGGAAACTAAGCCCAAGTAGCTAGCTTTAACCTCTAAGCATGTTAGTGACAGCCGTAGACTTAGCTACTGGGCTCCTAATTCCTGGCCCAGCGTTCTGTAATATGTCACTTTGCTTCTTATATCTCCTATGGAGTGGCTGATTATTAATTTACACATTGATTTTAAGTGACAATTTGAGTTTTTAAAATACAGACATTCATCTGGGAACAAAGTTTCAGTCAACCTCCAAGCCCATACTTCTGTCATGGGATTATAACACAAAACATATTTTTATATAGAGATAGGAAAGTGATGTAAAAAGAAAAGCTATTTTTCCCAAACCCATTTATTAGCAAATATCTGATACCAAAAATACATGCTTCTTATGTTTATTATAATTTAATATTCACAACATATCTGTCCCAAGTTATTCCTTAGTGCATGACCTGTTCCATGTGCTACAAATATACACCATTAGCTGCTTTCTCATTTTCTCTACCATATGCAACCACTCAACTGTGGCATGGCATCTGTGCTCTAAATATTTCTCTCAGAAGATAGTAAGAAGTAGCAATTTTATCTAGTCAAATATATTTTAGGTAGTATACTAAATATTTAATATAGAATATTTTATTTACTCCTCATCATAATTTATAAGATAGTTATCATTACCTATTAAAGAAAAGAAAAATGAACCTCAAGGTTATTTAGATGATATAATACATGATAGCAAAACATGGAAAATATTTTTATGTTTAATAAATCTAGTCAACCATGGTAAGCCCACATATAGTGAAGCCATTAAAATGATGACTATGAAAAAAGTAAACAACAAGAAAAAATATTTGGGCATATTATAGTAAAAAAATAAATGGAAGTATATATAAACTACCACTTTAAATCTTTAGAAACATGTATAAAAAAGGAAATAAATTCAATAAAAATATAATGAATAATTCAATAGAATTGTAACAAGTAAATTAAACAAGAGATGTATTAGGTTGAACAAATAGGGCATCTTAAAAATATTTTGATTGATTTATGTAATGTAGGTATGCCACTTATATGGACAAAAATTCTGTTCTATTAAGAGCTAAAGTTCCATGATTATGAATTAGAAGAATTAATATTGTTAAAATGTATATACTACCCAAAGGAATCTACAGATTCAAAGCAATCCCTACCAAAATTCCAATGACATTTTTCACAGAAATAGGACAAAAAAATCCTAAAATTTCTATGGAGCCATAAAATATCACAAATAGTCAAAACAATCTTGAGAAAGAAATAAAAACTGGAGGTACCGCTCTCCCTGATTTCAAATTATACTACAAAGCTATAGTGATCAAAACAAACAGTATTGACAAAAACAGACACATAGATCAATGGAACTGAACGAAGAGGCCCCAAATAAGCCACACTTTTATGCTCAATTAATTTATGACAAAGGAGTCAAGAATATACAATGGGGAAAAAACATTCTCTTCAGTAAATGATATTGCAAAAATAGGATAGCCATGTGCAAAAGAATGAAACTAGACTACTCTGTTACACTTATATTAAAAATAAATCAAAATTGATTACGAACTTTAGGACATGAACACATAAATCTTCTAGAAGAAAACATGGGGCGTGAGCTCCTTGACATCAGTCTTGGTGAAGAGTTTTTGGATCTGACTCCAAAAGCAAAGGCAACAAAAATAAAAATAAACAAATGGCATTACATCAACCTAAAAGGCTCTGCACAGCAAAAAAAAAAATCATCAACAAAATAAAAAGGCAACCCACTGAAGGAAAAAAAATTTTTTTTTACTGTTGGTGGGACTGTAATTTGGTGCAGCCGCTATGGAAAACAATATGGAGGATTCTCAAAAACTTATAAATAAAACTACCATATGACCCAGAAACTCCACTTCTGGGTATTTATCTAAAGAAATCCAAAACACTAATTCAAAAAGGTATAAGCACTTCTATGTTCATTGCGGCATTATTTACAAAAGCCAAGATACAAAAGCAACCTAAGTGTCCATTGATGGATGAATGGATAAAGAAAATGTGATATGTGCACATATATACAATGGAATATTACTCGGCCATAAAAACTAATAGAATCTTGCTATTTATGACAACTTGAATGGACCTAGAGGATAATATGCTAAGTTAAATAAGTCAGACAGAGAAAGACAAATAGCATGATTTTACTATATGTGGAATCTATAAAACAGAATAATCGACAAACAAAACAAAAACAAACTCATAGATACAGAAAACAAATTGATGGTCACCAGATGGGAGGTGGGTTGGGGAGACAGATGAAAAAGTGAAAGGGATTAAGAAGTACAAAATGCCAGTTATAAAAATAGTCACAGAGATATAAAGTATAGCATAGGGAATATAGCCAACAATATTGTATTAACTATGTATGGTGTCAAATAGGCACTAGACTTATTGAGGTGATTACTTCATAAGATATATAAATTTCTAATCACTATGTCATACAGCTGTAATTAATATAATGTATGTCAACTGTAATTGAAAAATAAATTAGAAATTATTTTAAGTAAAAAACAAATAGTTTGGGAAAAAACTCAATGAATTATATACTTAAGCTCTATGCATTTATGATGCTGTGTGTGTGTGTGTGTGTGTGTGTGTGTGTGTGTGTGTGTGTGTAAAATTGCAGTAACATGTAACACCAACCTCCAGGGAGGTGATATATTACAAAA
This sequence comes from Eidolon dupreanum, assembly GCA_028627145.1. Taxonomy (NCBI): domain Eukaryota; kingdom Metazoa; phylum Chordata; class Mammalia; order Chiroptera; family Pteropodidae; genus Eidolon; species Eidolon dupreanum. The sequence goes on from CM053507.1 coordinate 96,869,214, forward strand.
AAGAAAAAGCTTTGACTAGGAAAATTGTAATCCTAGATCTGTCACCTGTTATTTTGTAGCATATTTTACATAACTTGTCTGACCCTATTCTCTCCAGTCAGAAAACTGGAGTGATCATAATATACACCACATAGAGTTATCATGAAACACAAATAATATAATGTATCAAAAAAGTATGGAACAGTGACTAGCATTGGGATGTGCTGAAAAATAGTAAAAATTGTTATGGTTAATGTGCAACAGACATTTTTTTAAAAGAAAATAGTGGTTTCATGCTTAGACTGAACTGCCTTCTACTACCAAGAAATCCACCAAGAGGGAAAGACATGGATGAAGGATAAAGGAATAACAGAACAGACAAGCTGCTGCTGTCAAGGCAGAATGCTAACATTACCATAATTGAAGAAGACTGAGGAATTCAGTGCCATTTCATAGTGCTATTGCAAGGATTAAATGAGGTGCAACATGAAAAATTACTTCACTGATGTCTGGTATGGAATAAACCTCAATAAGTGGTCAGAATGAATTTATTTGTATACGTACTCAACTTTTTTCATAACACAGATACAAATAAACATAAAAAAGCTTTAAAAAACTTTATTTTATTTGGAAAATACACCATATAAACCATCCCCTAATAGTTTATTCCAATTAGGTGGTATTTACTTTTTCACAAGATGTATTTGTAACAAAATAGATCTTACTAATGTGGTGTCCTTAGAAAATTTATCTCATCATATAAATCCATATAGCTGAGTGAAAGATGTTTTTATTTAATAATATTCAGTTACAGTTATTTCGTTTTAATTTTCCACGAAAATCAAAGCATTTTAATCATCCCTGCTGCCCTTGCAATTTATTATTCTTTATTTTCCTAGTTCTAAATGTACATGACAATGTTTAGATCTCAGAAAGTTTTAATTAGTTTTGGAATTTTTAAAAACACTGAATACTTTGTCAGATAGTTATATTGAAAGCCTTAATATAATTATAATTCTATAAATTTAGAAAATCTCTTGTTAATCATGCTGCTTATCATCAGTTATTTTGAATGTGCAATTTCAACACAACTCCTTTTATTTCTCTTTCAACAAACTGGTTAAACATGATTTCCTATCCTATCTTTTGCCAGCTTTTAATCATTTATAACAAATTTATAAGCTCTGAATTATTTGTATTTTCATTTTTTTATTCTGAAAGTTTTTTTTAACTTCAATATTGGTCTATTTTAATAATCAATGAAACCTACAAAAGAAGAGTCAGGGAAGAATCATGTAGAGATGAATTATTAAAATTCAGTTATCTCTTTTATGTCTCATCCCTAGACCTCTTAAACAACAATGGAAAAAAATAGAACATCTTAAATCTTCTCTACTATAGAATAATTCGAGCAAAGTAGATGAAAAATAAATTTTGAATATATCTGTCAAAAATAACATAATTTCTCAATACTAATACCCATTAAAATTAAACCAACTGTCTTGGCTTTGGAAACATTTCATAAATTGATAAGAATAGTGTATGATAGAATTAACATTGATGTTACATACAAACATATTAATAAACAGGAATTTCTTAGCACAACTATTAGTCTATTCCTAATAGAGTGATTATATCTCCTGAAATTATTTTTACATTAATATACTTAAGAATTTTCTTTTTAAAAAATGTAAATAAGTTAACTCATTTACAAAAGCAAAACTTAGCCCAGACCCTGAAAAAAATTCTCCACATTCCATTTTAATATAGATAACTCAAATTAATTGTAGATTTTTAAAGGTTATTCAACATTGCTAGTCTTTTTCTTCCATTCTAAACCTTTTTGTAGTATATGGCAGAAGATCAGCAAAACAAAGATGTTCTTTTCTTATGAATGTCACATATTTGTAGAATACCTTAATTCAACTGTTTTTGTGAACATTATTAAAGCTCAGAATTCTGATATGAAAACACTAGATAAAGAGAAAAATATGACTAAACAACAAATGTCTTTCTTTGTTAATGCTTATTTTATTGTTTTGTTTTAGTTCACTCTAAGAAATAATATACATACATTTCCTTTCCATAGCCCCTTCATAGGAGGGAGAGGTCATCACTGTTCATCAAATGTAAAAGGATAATTTTTTAAAAAGATAAACTCATGGCTCTCACACAAATTCAAAATTAATGTATGTCAAATACTATATTTAACTCATTAATTAGTAAAATAAAAGAAACAGTAAAATGTTACAAATCCTTCAAAAAAATTATAGGCAATCAGAAATTCTGAAATCAATTTACAAATAGATGCAAAACTGGTCATCTTCTACAGGGCAATAACCAATTACATTCAAACTGATGCATTTTTTTTTTTTTTTGCATTTCTGTGGACAAAAATTACTTGCATTATTATCAGTTTTCTGAAAATAGCTCTGTAAAACCACTCAAAGAAAACAAAAGGTAAAAAATAGCTGGAAGTTAGATAGAAGACTTAGTATCTCGTTTGCCCATTTCAAAGTCTTCCACAATTTTTCCTGGCACTATAATGTCTCCTTAAAAGTCTTAAACACCTTAAACTCACCTAATGAGAGCTGAAATAAACAGCTTTATTTTGTCAAGACTCTGGTGATAGGATGGAATTTATGGCACACACAGAGTTTATAGACTATGTTGGGAAAAGGAAGTAGCCTCTACGTATAAGAAAGAGGACAAGACTTTGGGAGTTTCCACTAGGGATAGAAACAAGAGTTCTTAGGGGGAAAGGGTACAGATGGAGTAGGAAACTAAACAGCATGATTTGAGAGCAGAAACCAAAGATCTACAGTTGGGTCTGTGTCAGCACAGTGTGTCTGTGAGGTACAGCACTAACTCATGCAGAGCAACAGAGCCCAATATGGAATAGAAAAACAGTGATGAGAGCTGCAGTTTGTATCTGAGGATCCCATGGTATGAACTGCTAGGAATGAGCCCAACTCCTTGTTTCCCAGATGTACATAAGCCCAGAGTTCTTGAATGAAGGAAAGGATCTTAAAAAGGCCTGATACTGGATTTCAAGTCTAGACTTCAGGACTCAGGACTCAGAGCTGGATTTCATTTGACTTATAAAAGTAGAGTAATGTAACATTTCTGGAACTCAAATACAGTATAATAAATTCATTCCAACTATAGTGTTATTCCTTTGGTTAGTAGCATTACAAGAAAAGATTATTTGTTCTGCATTTACTTTTAATTTCAAGGCTGATTTAGCACAGATTTCTTACTTTGAGAAAATAAAGATAGGAAATATAGTATTAAAACATTTAATTATATTGCAGAGCACAGTGATAAACTATTCCCTAAAAACCTTGTAATTTTAGGATTTTTTCCTAATTATTTTAAGATCAGAGATTAGGAATCTGTTAAGGAAATTCAATAATGTATGTGAATGAATGAGCTTTTTCATCAGTCACAGCTGCACTGAAAGAGGTTTTACCTCTAGAGGAGCCAACATATTCTTTTGATAGATATTTCAGAAAACAACATGAGTTATCAGAATAATATTATCACTCTTCAGTAGATAATAACATCATTTATATATATATCCAAACACTTCGTGGTTGATTCATGTATCTATTTGATAGATGTCAGACATTGTGCTGAGAACACAGCAATGAACTAAGCAGGCAAAGTCCCTGCTCTTGTAGAGCTAGTATTTCAGTGAGGAGAAAAAAAAAGAAGGGGAGAATAAATGATAAGGGAAAAAATTAATAATAATCCAAAGGGGATGCAAGAAAGACTGAAAGTTATTGAAGTGATCAGGCAAGGACTTAATGAAAATGTATCAACTGAGCAAAATACAAAATTGTGGAAGCAGAAATATTATATGCAAATTTCTAGGCAAAGAGATTTGCAGAAGAGGGATAAGAAAACAAACATTAACAGCAACAACAAAACAACATATACCCTGAGGAAGTAGCATGGAGCAGGTCTAGAATGTTTAGTAATAGCAAAGAGGGAAGTATGGCTGGAGCCCCTGGAGAGGAGAGAGGAGTAGAGGAACCTGAGGTTAAAGAGGCTACATCAGGAGTAACACAGTATCAGTTATTTTGTATAACCTACTCCCTCTGAATGAAATGGAAACCATCTCATGTAACATGTGATGGTAGCAGTAAGACCGTTTGATTTTTACACAAACATAATGTTCAAATCTGATAGTCATAAAATACTAACTTGTGGCATTAAATTTGCAAATAATTAAATTGTACTATATGTTCAATTATAATTGAGATCTAAATGTCAGTGATTAAAATAAGGTCAATGTTTATCTCTTTCTTGTGTAAAAATCTAGGCATAAGAAATCTAGGGCTGGCAAGATAGTTCCATGGCATCAGGGACCCAAGTTTCTTCTAATTTCCATCTTTAGGATTTGCCCTTGTCAGTATGTTCCAAAATGGATCATAACCACATCACTACTCTGGTGAGTGGGAAAGGGGATGGGAAAATGCAAGGGTCATACCCTATAAGGATATGACCAGGCAGTTGTACACATCATTTTTCTCCCACCCTCCCTGGAGATTTAGTCACAAAGATATCTATACCTGAGAGGGAGACTGGAGTTGTCTCTATTCTTGGTGGCCATCTGCCAAGTTAATATTAGGGGTTCTAGTATTAGATCAGAAGAAGATGAATGGATATAAGAGAACAATTAGTTGTCTCTGGTTTAAGCAGATTCAAATAATTTAATTTTAAAATGCATTAAACATCCTTAAAAAGTGTGATGTGAAGTTTCCTGACAAAGGCCAAGATGTTAGTTTTATTCCAAATCTATCAAGAAATAGCTGTGAAACCTTGACTCAAAATTTAAACTTCTCTTTTACAGCCATATGTTGCTTAATGACATGGATACATTCTGATAAATGTGTTGTTAGGGGATTTTATCTTTGTGCAAACATCGTAGGGTGAACTTAACACAAATCTAGATGGTACGGCCTACTACACTCCTAGGCTGTATGGTATAGCCTATTGCTCCTAGGCTACAGACCTGCACAGCACGTTACTGTACTGAATACTACAAGCAACTGTAACATAATGGTAAATATCTGTGTATCTAAACATATCTAAACATAAAAAGGTACAGTAAAAATATAGTATAAAAGACAAAAATAAAAAACAAAAACACCTGTATAGGGCACTTGCCATGAATGGAGCTTGCAGGACTAGAAGTTGCTCTGGGGGAGGCAGTGAATGATGAGTGACTGTGGAATTACTGTCCACAACTGTAAACTCTGTCAACACTGTCCCACAAGCCCTCTCCCTGCTTCCTTCCAGTCAAGAAGAAACTGTCTGGGTAAGGTGTAGTCATTACCATAGTAATGACTCTCAGGAGGGAGTGAAGGGTGGATCAGTAGAAATAAATGAAGATGAAATGTTAAAGGAACATAGGGGATTTTCACAGTAATGTGCTTTTGGCTATTGCATGTTGGAGCAGTGGCCAGAATAGGAAACTTTGTGGTATCCATTTAAAAAAAAAAATGAGGGTGTTTAACTTGAAGAAAGTATAGAACTGAGGACTCAATATTTTGACTTTGGAAATTTCTTTTTCGGTTCCATTGACCCTAACTGGCACAAAGAGCTCTCTCTGGCATTAAAATGATGGAAGAAATAAAACTTATCTATGCTTTACACCATTACGACATGAAAACATTTCCAAAGTACAGGGACAGGCTGATTCCACAGTACCACAGAAAGATTTTACTAAAGTGCAGTGGCACTTAATACTTGGTAAGGTAGCTCCTGTGGACCAGTGTCCTTGTATAAGATCTTAGGTCCTCAACAATGAATTTACAACAATGTACTCTGAAAACCATCATGGTAAATAGAGGAGGCAATAGCACCCTCTGAATATATAGCTATGAGCGGACAGGCTCCTCTGTGCCGAAACAGGTCAGTACCTGACTAATTGGAATATAATCTCTGTTCTCCAAATCGAGGTGCTGTGAGTGAGAGGGAATCTATTGCCAAGCCCGAGGGATATTGCTCCACTCAGAGAAAAAGAAAATTCCTATTGAACCACATAGCTTTCCATTCTTATAGGAAATCCAGCTCCATTATAACCTTATTGGCCCACTGTCGTATATGCAGTCTGTCATTGAACAAAGTGTCTTTATGTAGTTCATGGTTGTATTCCGTATGTCATCTATACTGACTGAAAATACTGGACTGAAAATGCTCTGCTGCACCTAACAAAAGATTCTCCCTAAAACTTTACAAAAGTCACTTCTATCAAATGCATTGTAATTCTAAAATACTAAAACTTCTATAACGATATAAAAACTCAACAGTAGAAATATCTGGCCTCCAGCCCAAGAACCACCACTTGTGTCTCTTGAAAGCCAGTACAACTTAAGCGAGAAAAAAAAAATGGCGTAGATGATAGAGGCTCTGTTCATCCCTCTGGCAACCTAATCAAAGTTGTGATGAAAACAAGGAACAAACAGCAATTAAAAATCACCTGGGATCTAGATGAACAAGCCATAGAACTAGTGAGAAGTCCAAGAAATCACCCTGCAACGACAGAAGGTAGGATGGGGGAAGACGCGAGCCTGCCCGATCCAGAGCGGCTGAATGAGTAGGAGGCTATGACAGCAGCAGCTGCAGACGTCTCTTAAAGGGTCCATGCCTGGTAGTGGACTTTTGCAATGATAGACCTGCTCGCTCTGAGCACCAGTGCCAGTTAGGTTGCACAGGGACTTACAGGAGGACACTGAGTGGTCGGAGTGAGGACTGAGGCGAGACTCACTCTGTACATAAGTGCTGGAAGATCCATTGTTCCTTTGTTGCGCCCTCCCCACTCCCAGTTCACAGACATAACTCCACCATAGCATAGAAATCATCAAACTAGAAAACAGAGGTCACTCCGCCCAGAGGATTCCCTGAAACTCCACCTCTCCCAACTCTTACCTCCACCCAAGCCACATCCAGGTGTATCCTCCACAAGTCAGGTGATCCTTGCTGAGCAGCACCTAGACTCACACTGATAGCAGCTGGCCTTGGTTTCTGGTGTGGCCTTTTGAGGGAACTATAAGCACAGCATCTATAATTTGCTTGCTGAATCTTAACAGGTAGCCCCAGAGGGGCACAGTTTTGGGCTAAATTTGGCTTGCAGCTGAACCCATCTCAGGACTGTGCCTCTGGATACCCACTACACAATTCCACACTAATAATACCTGGAGACTTAGGAGGTTTGCTTAGTATGTAGAAACAGACACAGAAAGGCAGCCAAAATGGAAAGACAAAGAAGCAGAAAACATATGAGAGAACAGACAGAGATCCGGAAATAATAGATCTAACAGATGCAGGTTCAAAACACCGGTTATAAAGATGCCCAGTAAACTTATGGGAAATGTAGATGAATTCAGTGAGAACTTCAACAAAGACATAAAAAACATAAAAATGAAAATGGAAATTATAAAAGGGTACCAGTTAGAAATGAAGAACACATTATCTGAGATGAGAAGTATATTAAATGAAATAAGCAAAGTGAATAAAAAAGAGGATAAAATGACCTATATAGAGGATGAGAAAGCCAAGGACACTCAATCAGAATGGCAAGAAAAAAGAAGCCAAGACTATAATAATAGTTTAAAGAGCCTATGAGACACTATTAAAGATAAAATTATCTGTGTCATAGGGGTACCTGAAGGAAAACAAGATGTTGAAGAGCTATTTGAAGAAATAACGATGGAAAACTTCCCTAACCTGGTGAAGGAAATAAACATAAAACCCCATAATTAAAATGCCAAAGGTTAAATACAAAGAGAGAATCTTAAAAGCAGCAAGAGGAAAACAGTTAGTTACCTACAAAGAAGCACCCAAAGACTGGCAGCTGATTTCTCAAAAGAAACTATAAAAAACAGAAGAGCCTGGCACAAAATATTCAAAGTGATGAAAACCCAGAATCTACAACCAAGAATTTTTTATCCAGCAAAGCTATCATTTAGAGTTGAAGGACAGATAAAGAGCTTCCCAGACAAAAATAAGCTAAAGAAATTTATCATCGCCAAGCCAGCATTACAGGACTTCTTTAAGAAGAAAAAACATGTACCAAAAACAGGAATAAAAAATGGTAAAAATTACCTTCTTATCAACGAGTACCTCAAATGGAAAAGAATTAAGTGCTCCAACCAAAAGATAGAGTGGCTGAATGGATAAGAAAACAAGACCCCGACATGCTGCCTACAAGAGACTCACTTCAGATTAAAAGACACACAGAGTCTAAAAAGAAGGGGATGGAAAAAGACATTGCCTTGAGGGACCTAGAGGGCATTGTGCTGAATGAAATAGGTTGGAGAGAGAACAAATATCGCATGATTTCATGTACATGTGTAATCTAAAGAACAAAATCAACAATGACAACAACAACAAAAGGGAAAATAAACTCAGATACAGAGAATATTTAGAGGAATACTAAATGGGGGGGAGGTTAAAAAAAGGCAAAGGAATTAAGAGGTACAATTGGATAGTTGCAGAATAGACATGGAGATGTAGAGTATAGCATGGGGAAGATTGTTAATAATGTAATAATTATGTAAGGGGGAAGAGGGGTACTAGATTTAGTGAGGTGACCACTTTGCAAGTTATGTGGATCTCTGATCACTTATGCTATACAACTGAAACTGGTATATTATTGTATGCCAACTATAAGTGAAAAAAAATCATTGAATTGTACAATGTAAATACAAGCAACTAATTGTCTATTATATTTTAATAAAGACAAAAGGGAAAAAAAAGCCAGAACAATTTGTCTTTATTCTTCAAAGTTTAAAAAAAAAAAACACAAAACTCAAGGTGAAAATAACCTCCCTCTGTCTAGATGGAACTCTATGACTGCCTCACTGACAGGGAACAATGACTCCACTGAATGCATCATAGGATAACTGGCTGACATCCCTGAGGTCCCAGCTGATACACAAGCCAGATCACCTTCCAGCATGGAGATAAGAAATGAGCAGTTTGCCTATCTGCAGCCAATGACTCCATTGCCTCTGTATTCAGTGAAGGAAAGCCATTGGTTCCACATATGCCAGAGAACTCCAAGAGGTGCCTTATTTGAATTTAGAAGTCACAGCAGAAAACTAAGATTATCTGTCACGTTTTGGGGGTTTTTTCAGAGATTTTGTTTTCTTTATTGAATGAATTTCCTCATAGCCCAGAAGTGGTTCTAGTATCTTGCCGCCAGCTTTCCAATGCCAAGGAAACATTCATTCAGAGGGCCAATGCCACTTATGCCAAAAGTCAGCCTTTGCTCCTCTCTCCATGAGTGCACTTAAGTCTCCTCTGAAAATGGAGAAAGGAAAGTGGTCAGTCTTCATGTTGTGGCCAGAGTCAAAGTTTCCAGAAAGCTAGTTAGTCTGGAAAGAATGTTTTGACATAAAATAAACAAGAATATTCTAGTGCCAACTGATGTTGTAACCTAACAAATTTTTAAAAGGAAAAAAATTTAATGGTGAGGCCTCACAAAACAAACAAAGACAGAAATACATAAAAAACTAACTGTCATGTTGTAGGCAATTAATAAATATCAAGTTATCTCCCAATTTAAGCATGAGGTTTAATATAAAAGACTCTAAAGTACACTGGTTAAGAGCATGAACTTTGGTGCCAGACTACTTAGTTGTGATTCCTGGTTCTTCTTACAATTTCCTCATCTGTAAATTGGGGTCATAATAATAGTAATACTGCATAGGGTTGTTACAAGGGTACACCGAATTTATTGATTTGTTCTGGAGAGAAAAACCTGGGAGATCAGCCAAGGAGAAAAAGGCCCAGATGTTTCATGGAGTACCAGCTCTTCAGTGTCAAGTAGACTGTGCCCTCAGTCCACATCACTGAGCCACAGAGGGGACATAGCCTTGGAGCTTACAGTCTAATCATGGACTAACAATAGAAGGCAGAGCTTAGCCTCAGAGGAAAAGAGCATGATCATGAGACCACCAGTAGGAGTCAGCTAAGGGATGAGGCAGAATCTTTGAAGATTCTTTGAATCTAACAATTCTGAAGGAGCTGCTCTGGTCTGATACCTCAGCAGCTGTGGCCTGTTGAGACTACCACCACTCATACACTAGGCCCTTTGACAAAAATTTAGACCTATTCTGATGACAAACAAAAAAAGCCATCTTTGCAGGCAGTCATGTAAGAAAATAGACATGTTTTCTTCTTTCTCTTCCCACTCCAATACAAAGAGCATAAGTACTGTGAAAGACCTTTACAAATGAAGTACTATCTCTACCCTGAAGAGCTCAGGACTAGTTGGTATGACAAACATTCAAACAAAGAAATATTGCACAATTAATTTGAGGACTTCATAATGAGACATTGTGTTGGGTCCTGAATGATAGTTATAAATTCTCCAAACAGACAAGGGAAAGGAATCTAGAGGTAATATATGATGCAGATATCATGAGGAAATTCTCAGAGGCATGAAGGTGCATGAAATGTTCAAAAAGAGCACTTAATTAGAATTATGGGTACCAGGGGAGGAATGGATAAGAAAGACGTAGGAAAGAGGAAAGAGAGAGGAGTTCCAAGATATGTTGGAAAGAGCTTCACATTAGATATTGAATGGCTTTTTTCCTTTTATGCTAAGATAAAGAGTCAGAGATTTATTCTGTAGGAAATTAGGAACCAGCAAGAGTTTGAACACAGGGAAGTATAACATGGTCAGATTTACGTTTTAATTTATATCACCAATAGTAATATGAAAAGTGCATTGGAAGGAAGAGACTGTAGAATGTAAAGGAGATTCTGTTATATAGACCACCAGAACAATGTCCACAATAGCTAGTTTCCAAAAAATGAATGGCAATTTTAAAAAATGAGGACTTTTCAGTCCCACGCATCATAAATTCTCTCCCTTATTTTTCTAATAAGATATTCAAATCAACTGGTAAGGAATGGTTTTAACAATACCTGATATAAGAACTTTTAAGAAAGGAAATAAAAACCCATTGCAGAATTGCAAGGGAGCATACATTTTACTAGACCAATAATCTCCCCAGGCATTAGTAAATCATCACAAACCATTAATTTCAAGGTTGTCTGCTTTATTAAAACATAAGACTGATTTGCTACATAAATACATACATACATAATATATACACACACATAAATGGAACTGGCCACACAAACATTACCAAAACACCTGATGATGATAAGTAAATAGTATCAATTGCTAGAGGTTCAACTTCATATTGACCCCACTTTAGCTATCTATTTGACCCTTTCTTCTTTTCCAACTGGGAGAAGAGAAAATGCAGTAAATGAGCCATAATTTTTGGCAATGCATATTTAAAATAAGGTCTGCCAAGTTCAGAACTGAAAACGCAGCAGCTGTTTGCACAAAACATGCGCCAAAAAATTCCTGCATGACTGACAATATGCTTTTGCTTCAGACTTCACAATCTCTGACCAGGGTATTTATTTCAGCAGCTGTCAGCTAAACCTTGAGAGAAGGATGGTTTTTCTCATAATAGAGAAGGAAGATCCCTAAAATGGAAGGATTAAGTGTTCATATTCATTCCTCTAAGGAGGGAATCTGAATATTCGACCAGGAGGAAATCAAAGTGGGAATGGAAAAGTAAAGACTCTCAGTTCTCAAGGTGTAGGTAGATTAGCACACATCCTCAATATTTGGAGAAATATCTTACTTCTTTTGCAAAAAAAGAGCACCTGGGGCTTATCTCTGGTGCCTGAGACAAGAAGATACTGCTTCTTAAGCCTCATGGCAATGGCTTCCTGATGCTGGTCACACCAGGCTCACATATCTCTGTGATAGCAACAGTGGAAGTCGCAGTGGCAAACAGTAAGAAAGTGTCTAAGGCAGTACCATCTCTCACATCAGCCTGCAGCTGTGACAGGATAAAGGGCCAAAGGTGTTTGTAGAAACAATCCAACAGGGACAATAGCTATTGCCTAGTTAAGGGGCAGCCAGCAGATGGAGGAACATAGCCTAAGGCTTGCAATGTAAAGAAATTCCAGTGTTAACTGCAGTTAACAGCAGGGAAAGACACACAGCTATAATTTACAAAATAAGAACTTGGGGGAGTTAGAAAACAAATAAATAACCTTTTCACCTTGCACATTGCACTTTAAAACAAATAGACACAGTTAAACAGACGGAAATACAATTATCAAGCCCACTACTGATAAAGCTGATTGCAGATATGCCTCAAAGATCTGCAGTTATAGGAGCTTGTTTAGACTTATCTAAATGAGACACTGGCATAATCGGACAAAGGCAAGAGGCAGGCTTGTCGGGAGAATACCAAAATTGTATGCCCTGTGGGCAAACTGGTTCTGAAAAGTAAGAAGGAGCTGAGCTGGATACATTAGAAATTCAATATTCCAAATAAAAAATTATTTAGTCTTTCATCCATGGGTAGGCTTCAAAAGAGAGAGGAGAGAGGCTCTCCTGCTAACTTACCATATGTTTCCTCTAGGAGAACGAAGTGGTAATTCTCTCTCCTTTATGGAACTATGAGGATAGGGGAAAATTATTACATTAAACATAATAATAATAGCAAATATCATTTGTTAAACGTTTGTTGTCTGCCAGCATTGTACCTTGTATATATTGTCTAAATTAATCCTCACTCCAGCCTTATAGGTAGGTATTGCTTTTAAACCTCGTGAGTACACAGAATCTGGGGATCAGATATTTCGCCTAGGGTTACATAGTTATTAAAAGCCAAAGTCTGCAGTCTGTGCTTCTAACCCCTAGCTTCTTAGGACTTTGAGCTCCTAAATACTCCACCAAAAAAGCAAAGAGACTGGGTAAGGATTGAAGTGATTTCTAGTTTCATGTATTATCTGGAGGCAGAGGAACTGACAAAAGGCCCTTGGTTTAGTTGAAATCTTCATCCTTTAGGTGATTAGTTCCACAGTCCTAGTTAGATATACTCTTTTATTTAAAGTGCCTTAATATTTCTTGTTTTACAGCTTATTGAGGTGTAATTGATGTACCAAAACTGTACAGATACAATGTATACAATTTGATGAGTTTGTGATACCATCACCACAATCGCAAACATCTGTGATAACATTACCACAATCAAGGTAATAACCACATAGATCACTTCAAAAAGTTTCCTCATATTTCTTTGTTGTGTGAATATGTGTGTGTGTGTTAAGAATGTGTAAATGAGATCTAGCCTTTCAAAAATAGTTTAAGTGGATTTACTACATTTTCTTTATCCATTTGGATATTTGGGTTGTTTCCATACCTGGCTATTGTGAATAACGCTACAATGAAATAGGACATAGGTGTAAATACCTTTTTGAGATCCTTATTTGAATTCTTTTGAATATATACCCAGAAAAGAAAGTGCTGGATCACACAGTAATTCCATCTTTAATTTTCTGAAGAAACTCCATACTATTTTCCGCAGTGGCTATACCATTTTACATTCTCACAAATAGTGCACAAAAGTTCTAATTTCCCCACAACCTCATCGACACTTGTTATCTTTTTTTAAATGCTAGCCTTCCTAACAGGTGTGAGGTAATATTTCATTATATAAACTTCTATTTCAAAAATATAAAAATTTTTCACAGATGCTAAGGGTTATTTAATTATATCATGTGTATGGAACACATAGCTCCATATTATAAGCACGTGTAGAGAAGAAACTTGTAGATATAATTTTGGTTGTGGCTCACTTAATTAAGCATATCATCACTATCTTTTCACCTCTATCTACAGCAGCTAAACATTGCTGGTGAGAAACACAGCTGTCTGTTTACAAAAGCATATTCTTTTGTAAATATAAGGCAACATCATGCTAAATGGACAAACTCATAGTCCAAGATACTTACACTGCCATCAAACTATGAAAAGTAAACCAAAATATATAATTAGATTGTTTATATTAAAACTATTATAATTTTACTATGTGGTGGTAATAAGCATAAAATAGAATGAAATACCTATATTCATATGTGATTTGAATAGTTAAATCAGAAATAGAAAATATGAGGATGTATTCATCACCCAGTAAATTTGTTCTCATACTAAATGGCCTTCACATGCTTCTTAAAACCCCAACTTTTTCAATATCTGGACAATAATATAATATTCTACTAAATAAACACTTAAGATATTTAGAGTACTATTTGTACTAGGATTTTTTTTTTAGCAGATTAAACAAATATGATACAAAAATAGCATCTCAAGAAAAAAATTAGTCTACAGCCATGCCACCCTGAACAAGCCTGATCTCATCTGATCATGAAAACTAAGCAGGGTTGGGCCTGGTTAGTACTTGGATGGGAGACCACCTAGGAAGACCAGGTGCTGTAGGTGTAAAAATAAAACATAAGCGATCGTAAACTGACAAGGTCCTTGTAAACTGTGAGGTCAACCAAGGGTTGCCTTGCCTAAAAAAAAAATTTAAAAAATTAAATTTTTTTAATAAAGGTCTCAGTAACTCACTCTTAGTCTTCAGTGTCCCCATTTATCATCTTCTCTTTTGGTTCTGTCCTTTCTGGTGCTCCTCATCCCTGTCTGGGGATGCATAGTCTCAGATTTCTTCTATCATGAAGAGAATTTATCTCACTAATAAATTAATATATGTTCCTATATAAAAAAAGTTTTGTTTTAAGATTAGTCTATAGCATGACTGCAGAGCTAACACAAGGCAATATATCACTATATGGAATTCTGACATAAACAGAGGAGAGTTAGGGAGAGAAAACTCTTACTAGTTCTCTTAAAATTACGCCATCTAAATGACACCTCTTATCCTCCTCCCTAAAAGTCAAACTGATTCCAAGGATATGAGTTATGCAAAAGGATTTAAAGAGTATAAGTTCAGGAATAAACAGAGTAACAGTCTACTAGCTCTGGGTTCTTCTTGTTCTCCCCAAAGTGACTTCTATACATAGCTGATTACTAAACAAAATCCCAAAATAAGGTACATTTTGTGATGGTCGTTTATCAATGTATATACTCCAGAGATAGATAACATCCTAAGCTTAATAAAACATCTAACCAACATTTTCCAAGACACTTCTATGTGAAGTGCCTGAACATGTGCTAAGTACTAAGGATACAAAGATATTCATAAAAGGAGCTCAGTAATCAGGTAGGAACCCGGATATGTAAGCATTTAATTAAAAAACAATGTATGTAATAAGGACTGTAACAGAAAAAACTACCCAGAGCTGTAGGAGCACAGAGGTGAGAGTAATTGAGTTACCAGGAAAAAAGTTCAAAAAACTTTTTCACTGGATTCAAAATGGGTACAGTTTTTGATCAAAGAAAAAAGGCAAGAAGCATGAAGCCAAAGAGTTCAAAGGACTCTACAAGGATGGAAAGAAACAGAATGTGTACATAAAATAACCTCTATTTATTTATACCTTCTTTTAGGTCATAGAGGAAAAAAGCATCTATTTCCAAATTCACAGAACATTTAGATATCTCCTAATTAGAGCTAAAAACATATCTGTGTCTTAATAAACCCACATGCTAAAAATATGAACTATTTTTACTGAGAAAGTGTTTACTAACAGAGATATAGGTAGAAGTAGAAGCTACTAGTTATAAGTCAATAGGTATCCAAATAGAAATTGTTTAAATTGTGGCTTTATTATTTTTCACCTAAATTAATTGGCTGTCTATTTATTTAATATTATTGAATGCCTACCTGTTGCCATGTGCTTTTCAAGACACTGGGGATTCACTGGAGAATAAGCCAAAGAGCTGATTTCATAGAGCTTATATTCCTAAAGAAGAAGATAGAAAGTAAACAAGAAACCAATATGTGGTATAATTCCAAGTGTGGCTGACTTGAAGCATCTTGCAAGCAGCTAATGTATAATTACTTGCAGAAACCAATACTTCTCTAAAGAAAAAGTAGAAAAGCCAGATAAAAGGGAAATGACCTTTTGATTTAAAGCATTGGGAACTAGCCGAAGTTACTAGAAATTGAGGAGTCGAGATCACAGAGACATTGGAACCACAGAGGGGTGAGCAGACATTCTGTTGGCCATTTTTTTTTTCAGGGTGATTCTTGGAAATGAAATGCTGAGAATTAAGTCGAGATTACCCACCACTGTGTGTGTGTGAGTCACAATTTACACAATTTGTGTCAACAACTGCATGATATGGTCTGGGGAACTGGAACCAGGAAATTATGCTATGATACACTGCCTATTTCTATTGCTATAAGAACCTGCCTGTACTTTGCCTCTGATCCAGGAGTCTCATGACTTCTACAAGGGGCAGACAAGCCAACAGAACTTTGGATAATCTCATGGGACAAAAAACACAAGAGAAACTGGGACTGCCAGTGTACTCAGGACTTAAGGATCCCAGATCCCAAAGAGAATGGAGGCCCGTTCAGAAAAGTGTGCCAGATGCTGCAGGTTTTCACTTTGATATATTTAATTAAGCTACCTAGGGCAAGGAATTAAAAGCTAAATAGAAAACTGTGAAAAGTAGAATGAAATTTTCTGCAGTCTTTCAGTGCTGAAAAGACAGAAGTTATTGCTCAAGATCAACTAACAAAGAGGGAACCTAAAAAATTCCCAGGCTCTTGGTTTCTCATTCAGAAATTCTGGAGATATAAAGAGAACCAGTCTATAAACCTTCAACCATCCATGAGTCATCTCAGTCCTGTTAGCAGACAATTTTCCATGGGCCTCTTACATTTCTGCATATCTTATAAGCAGAAGACATTACTATCTTTGTTCCATACTACTTTTTTTTTTATAATGAACAGCCATGGAAGACAGAGAGTGTGTTTTTGGAGGAAAGGGCAGGTTGTTTAAAAGATATAGATCTATTCTATATATAGATATAGATCTATAGATCTATATCTCCATTCATGTTATTTTTCTTGAGTGACCTTTGGCAGTTTGTATCATTCAAGAAATTTGTTCTTTTTATATAAATTGTTGAATTTACGGACATTGATTTCTTTATAGTAGTTCATGCTTATCCTAGATAAGAAGACAGAGTTGTCTTTCAATGAATTCCATCAGATTAACAAGAAGTACTAAAGTTAAATTGGCAAGTACTCTTAAGTTAATAGCAGTTTATATCCTAAATAGAAAATAAGTGACGCTTACCTGGCCTAAGTAGTAGTTTATGGGATTTATGATATAAAGATTAGATATGTTTAGTTTGAATATGTTGCCTTAGAAAAAAATCCTTGGAAATCCTGGAAAATAGAGGGTTTGGGGGAAGCTTGTTAAACACAGGTCAGTTTCCTATCAGATAAAAAGGCTTGTTTATAATTAATCTGATGGTGATAAAAAGGCTTTTAATTAGATTTCCAATACAAAATGGGAAAGGATAGGTTTGAGGTCTGAAACACAGAAGAGTTCAGCCATCTGCTGCCAACTAGCTCTTGCCAACATGTGATTTGCAAGTTAAATTATGCCAGCTGATGACATATGGCACTCCTTTCTTCTTTAAATATCTTACTCAAAATGAGTTTGCTGCTCTGCCACTTGGCTAAATACTAAATTCTCTCAAATGCTGAGATTGGACTTTCAGAAGTCACAGTAGTTGCCATATTTTCCTTAGTAAACAAATCTAAGTAAAGAGCAAAGATCTCAGTTGCTGGCTCATGTGTTATTGTCTTTTAGCATAATTGTAAGTTTGAGAAACTTGACCTCTGAGTTGTTCACATTTGGAATTTATAAACTTAAAATTTTCGTCACAGTTTTAGGGTAATCAGGTAGACAAAAGTCACCTCCCAGGTTTTGATCCACATCTGAGGAAAGAGGAAAGGTGGTGTAAAGAAAAGAAGTCAAAAACCTATTTGAATCTATTGCTTCATCTCTAGCATGACTTGTCTGTCACCTGGCAAAAGCACTGAGACTTACTTATACTGTAGAAGCTTTCAAGAGTTTAAACCATCGACACACTGCAAAACAATATATTTTTATTCCTAGTGGCCTAAAGCTGAAAAATTCTGTTTTTTTTCAAGGTTTTAATCTTGTTAACAGCTACAGTTTCATCCTCAGGATTATTGATACAATCTGTTTTGAATTAAGGCCACAACTTTTTCCAGACCCTTTAATCACTCATTCTCCACAAAAATCTCCATGAACAGTTTTAGCATGACCTAATAAACAAACCTATGTATGTAAATAACTATAATTGTGTGTGAGGACATATTTTTTTTATTGTTTGTTATTATTTATATCTACAGCACCTGGTCTTCCTAGATGGTCTCCCATCCAAGTACCTACCAGGCCCAACCTTGCTTAGCTTCCGAGATCAGACATCAAGCTTATTCAGGGTGGCATGGCTGTAGACCATGAACCGTGACTCCACTGGGGCATGAACCCAGGACCTTCTGCATGTAAAGCAGACATGCTAACTGCTACACTATGGAACCACATCCAGTGTGAAGACATTTTGACAAGATACTGGTCTGCATATCATTAATATAACACATGGATATACATTGTTTTTGTGGTAAAGCGGGTGAATGCTCACTTCTTAAAGGAAAGCCAAAACCATGGACATGTGAGTTATTGACAGAGAATGTAAATGTCCTCAGCCAATCACACCACAAATTCTTCTACTTGTATCCCCCCACATGCACCTATAAGGCATAGACTTAAGGCTATTAGAATGGAATGACAGAGCTCATTGATCATATTTTTTGTCTCTGCTGTTCATATTCCCTATCCATCCCCCAATTTTTTATTGTGTCTATCTTAAAGCTATCAATGGCAGTTTTTTTTAGATGAGACTCCTAACATACTTGCAATATTTTCACAAATTCTGACTGTGGACTACATCACTACAAAATCAAATTTTAGCTCCTTTTTCTTTTTACTATATTCATCATTAATAAAGCAAAGACTTTAGTTTTCCTAAACAAAGTAACATATCTTAAGCATTCCATTAATGTCTGTCACTGTGATTCCAAAAGGATTTAAAAGTTATATAATCACCAAATTATCACCAATTTAGGTGGATGAGCATATACAATCAAAAGGAAATACCGGTAAAGCACAAACCGGTCTTCCTGGGTTTCCTTAGGAAGGTAAAAATGGTGCTTAGAGAAAATGATTGGCAAGAACACTGACTAATTCAAACAAAATCTGGTTTAGAACAGTTTCTTAGTCCTAGAGAGTATTGCCTATGTTGGGAATTAATCCTTCAATGTCGGACTGTGGCAAGAAGCAGAAGTGGCTAAAGCAACAAAGGGCAGGAGAAAACTTGAGGGGGAAGCTGTCATACAAAACTAGTCAAAAGTCATTTATATATTTTAACAACCAATATGGCTATATTGTTGTACAATGGCTGAACATTAGTCCTGATCTATATATTTGCTTCCAACATTCTCAACAATAGATTTTTCTAACATTTAGGGTTTCAGAAAATGAAGTCAGCTCTAGCATCTCTCTTCATACCACCAATATCAATAAAGCACACAAAAAATCTTGTATTTATTCAAGGAGGAATTAATGGAGGTGGTGGGGGTGCTGGTAAGGACAGGTAAAATTTGAGCTCCTAATAGTTCCAAGTGATTTAATATGTAATCCAAATGAATTTGCTTTACCAGAATTTCAACACAATTATCATCATATTAATTGTGAAGTCTTATTTCCTCTATTTAACTCCTACTTTTACTCAGATATTCCAGCTTCCTACCAAATTCTCCCCAGTATTCAGAGAGCTCCTGGAGAGTGTTTGGCACGTGCTCCTGAAGCAGAATAGAAGATACAGGAGCCACAGGACATCTGCCATGTTCTTACTGTCATTCACTCTTCTACCCTTTTTCTTCCTTTCTGCATGTAAGGTTTCTTGAATATGCCTTGCATGCTACTGCTGTTGCTGCTACTGCTGCTGTTGTTTTGAGGACATTGCTCTCTAAACTGTAGGGCCAAATCCTTCCTATGATGAGGAGAAAATGTTCCACTCCTAATTCCATGTGTCACCAAGGCTACATGGTGTCACTACTTTTGCCCTGTCTCACAAAGTCCCTCACAATCTCTAATTTAACCGCAATTTGATAATTATTGCTCCCAAACTCAAAGCAATTTCTGAAAATGAATTTAATGGCCATAGTAGGATGTGATTCAGGCTGGACTGGGAGAGAGTCCATCTTGACTTATCTCAGGCAGTCCAATTAGAATTCTTCTCAGGTGTTGATAAGGCTTCTGAAGAAGAGATGGTTCCTCTCTTTCTGTGAGATCATAATCTCTAAGGATCAGCTAAGTCTGGAGCTTCCGGAAGCCATTTTGATACCATGTGGGGACAGTCTGAAAATAAAGCCAAGAAAAGGCAAGCACAGCATGATTAAGAATTGTGCCCTCTAACAGAGCTGCCACCAGCCACATGTGGCTTTTTAAACTTTAACTCATTAAAATTAAATCAAAACATTCATTTCTTCAGTTACTAATAGCCAACTTTAAGCGCTCAATAGTCAGATAGGCTATCATATTGAACAGTTCAGACACAGAACATTTCTTTCATCACAAAACATTTTTATCAGATAGCATGATCTAGAGGGAGGAAAAAAGTCCTAATTTCATCCTTTAAATCTTGTCTAAAGCTGGATCTACCTTAAATTCCATTTTGATTTAAGCTAAAATAATGAAAGTTTAAGTTATACTTCCAACTTTTGAAAATTTCTGAGCAAAAACTAGCCCTCAGGCCTGTTTCCCAGAAGCAGAGTCAGAAAATGGACAACCTTCTCACATTTTCCCAATTTCTTCCCATGACCTTTCCTATAACAAGACCCAGCCTCATCTTCTCTTTCAGAAAATAGCCCTTCCCTTCCCCCACTCCTTGAAAAGAGATGGGGTTTGGTAGGTGTTACCATAAAGCCAATCTTTACTGCCAAAAATAAACAAGGCTGGACATTAGTTAAACCAGTGAAACCAGATTTGATTCAGTAACTGTTGATAGTAGGGGAAAGAGCTAAGCTCCATTATTATTTGTGCAGAGGTAAATGAGCATTTTAAAGGGAGAATGAGGGTGTAGTGAAGGGGAGCAAACAGGGACTCAAAATTACAAAGGACTGGTAAATGTAATTTGGCCAGCCAGCTATTGCTAGCTGGCAATTATCCAAGTTAGGATCTATCCTTGCACAGAGACTGGGAGACCCAGATGCTAGCCTTCCTGATGATTATGTTTCAAAGGAATGGCGTACAGGTCCTTGAGAAAGACGCTCCTGACTTGTAGGGGATACATATACATCTCAAAGGGTCAGAGAAAGGATTTACAATTGTAAAGCTCTTTTAGTAAATGCTCTAAGAAAGTGAGATTGAGTATTGTCTAGAACAAACAGTATAGTCTTCTGACAGACCTGAACATTTCCAGACAGAAACTCCAAATGGGGCTTGGTTGTCCCAGGGACACTGACAGGCCTTGGGCCGCTAGAAGCCATGTTAAGGTGTGGCTAAGCCTCTTTGTGCAGGGATTTGAATGGAATATTCATGCCCAGAGTTCTTTTTATTCGAGTTCTTTTCAGTTTTCACTACCCAGATTTTTCCAGAATGCATAGCCAAACATAAATTATGTGATTTAATCCACAAGGCAACCCTCTGACGTAAATGTCATTATTCCCGTTTTACAGTTAAGTAAACCAAAGCTCAGGGGCCTTAAATCACTTGTCCAGGCCACATGCTAACAAATTAAAAAGCATATTAGAACCCAGATTTCTCTGAGAAAAGATTGTATTTTTCCTCACATCACCCATAACTTTGTCTCCCTACAGATCTCTCTAATTTTTCATGCATGTTTCTATAACTAGTTTTCACAAAAGTGCTCTTGCCTTTAAATGACAAAGCCCATAAGATGTGAATAGGAAGAAAAAAAACTCAGAAAATGTCAAAAACTTATGATTAACAGGCAGCAGGTGTACAAATTGAAAGTGTGCAACTCACATCCATTGTCATCTCGGCAAATGGCTTGGTCCCAAAGTTGCTGAAGGGGGAAATTTGATTATCTTTGCTTCCCCAGAAGACTGATAAATCGAATTCAGACTGCTATTGTTCCACATATAGCCTGAATCTTCCATAGGATTTTAATCAGCAGCAGCATTACGTAGCATATGGGAGCTATTTGGCTGAAAGGAGACTCCAACTGTTACTGCTGTATCCACCCAACTTGAAAGGAAAATAATAATATGGGATAATGAGACTTCCTTATCTATAGAGCAGCTTCCCTCTGAGAAACTTCAAAGTTGACCATCTTATGTCTTCACAATATCCTGTTAAGTGGGTCAAGGAAGTACTTGACTACTTACTGGCTGAGTCCACCAACATTTTAGTCTCTTTCATAGCTCTTTCTCTATTTCCATCCTTAAATCCTATCTCTTCTCACCTTTCTATCTCTTCTCTGTAGTTTGAGGAATAACTTTCATCCACCTTTCCCAATTTATACTATTTTATCCTTCATTCCTCTTTCTCACTACTAATTCTTTTCCCTTTTTATCCTATTTAATAAAAAGCCTAGATAAAAAATCAGGGTTCATACAGTGATTAAGTCTATAGCTCAATTATACCATCCTCTTATACTATGTTGATGGCCAAATATAGAGTTCATTTCACTTATTCACCCCTATAGTCACCAAAACTTTACTGGTGTGTTTCTTTTAGGATTCAAAAGTGAGTAACACATGGCCCTTTCTTTCAATCATGGAAAACAAATATCAAAAGCTAATGACAATGCAGCATGGTAAGTTTCATCATTTGATAAGTCACTTTTTTATTTTAAGTAACCTAGGAGCTAAATTTAAAGCTCTTGGCATATATATATATTTTTCAATTGCAGGAAATGTGAAGAATGAACCACTGGTGCTATTAGGAAGCAAAACAGAATTTTAAAATAAAATGTTAAGACCCAAGTTTGACATCCCTGTATTTTATCCAAAATGTGAAATCCAAAGTAGTGAACTCGTAAATGTCAGTTTTATGCACTCGGGTAAGAGATAGACTTTATCAGATAACAAAGAGAAGGATGATTGAAAAGAGAAAAGACTATGAATGATATACTCTTTTAATATTAAACCATGTCAGAAGATGCAATTGTCTTCTCCTATCCCTAGATCTAGTTAAATAACTTCAAAAACTCATCTGCCAGATGTTATAGGAGGTGCTTTCTTTACCGTGGTATTGTCATCAAACTCAAGCCATGAAAATGAATGCCTAAAGTAATGGGTGCTTGCAAAAGAAAATCTATATTGATTCTGATCAAGGGTGGGGATTCTTCCTTCAGGGTCAATAATAATAATAAATAAATAAACTCTTCCATTAGCATTAAACCTTGGAAGAATCAGGAAGCAGAACAATTCTAGTGTCTCAGATGAGGCCTGAAAATGAGACTCTGCGATCACTTAGAATTCTAAGAAAAGTGATAGTGTTGTTGAAGTTTAATACTGAGTATAAAAATTAGGTAGTAAATGGACTCAAGGTAAGATTGTACTATAATCCATTGTTTTTTTAATTGAAGATATAATCTTTTTTCCTTTCCTCTTTGTATAAACACAGTACCTAGGATAAAATAATGCTAAATAAATGTTTACTGCATGCATAAATGAGTAAGCAAATAAATAGACATTATTATCAAATACTCCAAAACAAGATCAAAAACCACTTACTTAAAGAAAATTGCAAAAATAAAGACTATTATAGACAGCGGTCGACTTATAATGGTTCAACTATGGTTCAAAAGCAGTACTCATTCACTAGAAACCATAGTTCGAATTTTGACCTTCTCCTGGGCTTGTGATGAGCAACACCATACTCTCTTGTGATGATGGGCAGCAGCAGTGAGCTGCATCTCCCAATCAAGCAATCATGTGGCTAAACAACCAATATGCTACAGTATATTGTATTGCCAATGTTTTTGGATATTGTTTTGTGTTTGCACATCCCATACATAGTGTCTACAAAATGTCTACCTATATCTCCTACTTCTGGTGAGAAGAGAAAGGCAATTACTCTTGATATGAAAAACAAGATAATTGCTCAACTATAGGCTAAAATAATTGTTCTGAGAACATTTAATATTGGCTAGGCTAAGCTATGACATTTGGTAGGTTAGGTATACTAAATGCATTTTCAAATTACAATATTTTCAACTTACAATATTTTCAACTTATTATGGGTTTACTATGCAAACCCACATTTTAAGTGAATAAATATCTGTATATTCAAAAGCTATACACAAGGAACTAATGACAAATTCTATAAACGAAAAGTCCCAAATTCACATATTAACCTCCCAATGAGTTTGTTAGTCTTGATTTATACTGACAATCCTGTTATTGCATAATACATATATATTAGGATAACTGGCTAATTGCTTCAACAAATACTACCAAAAGCCTCATCGTCTTCACACAATGGAATTTTCTTTCTTGCTAACATAAGTGTCCAATGGCAAAGAGTAGGATTTGGAGGCAAAGAGCTCTGCATTATGAAGTTATTCAAGGACACTAATCTTTGATCAATCCATTCTTTCATCTATTATTACCTCAGAGATCTTCACCGGATCCCCTACATTCAGCCAGTAGATGATGGAAGAGGGCAAGTCTGTGTCCAGTAGTGTAGAGATTTTGTGGTCTAGGCATAGAGATGAGGACATCACCTCTACCTGCACTCCACTGGCCAGAACTTAGTATTTGACTTTAAGGTAGAAGGGTGAAAGTTTCATTTTGATTAATAATAATAATAATAATAAACACAATTTTTTAAAGGTATTGTCAGTTTTTGAGCAAAGAAATGACCAAGATGAAAGTTGGAAATTATATTAGCCATGCTGAATAAAAGAAGCTAGCAAGGGGATAAACTAGAGACAGGAAGACCTAGTAAGAAGTTATTGAAGTAATAAGCATAAAAAATGATGAGGCCCATATCAACACAGTAGAAAAATAATGACAAGAAAATGAGTGAGAAGAAAAGTACCAAATGATAGTCTTGGAATTTTGTAAGTGTATTTAAATTTGAGTGGTTTTTAAGTTAACTAATATGTGTTTTATTGTTTTGTTCATTTTTTTCCCACTGAGATTAGGATAATAAAAAAAGGTTTAGATGTGAAGAAAAGTGAATAAAGTATGGTATCTGCCAGAACTCAGGGAACTCTAATGAGAAATCAAGGAAAACAAACAAATAAAGAGAATATTTTGGGATTCTATATACCACACTTAAGGTTTTGAAGTCAATGTGTGACAAGAAATTAGACGTCAAAAGTGGAAAAATTATATCCAGAACATTTTCTCATATTTGTTATGTTGCTATTCGCCACAACTGTCAAACATCTAGATGCAAAAAAAAAAAAAAATGCTTGAATAAATAATTCCATTTTGACTGTGGCAACTGGCTTACAGTATGCATTTCAGAAGATTCTATAAAGATATTATTTTCGTGCTTCCAAGAGAAAATATAGCTGGGGAGGCTACTGATAACCAATTAATCAGATTGATCTAATGAAAATTAGCTTTAATCATACTGTTGGCTTGAATTATAGCAATTAACTAACGCTCAATAAGTTAAAATACAAATTGTAAAGCCCATTAGTTAGACAAAGAAGGATGCCATTAAACTCTAGAAAAACAAATATCTATTTTTTAAAGCCTTCTTGCAGCCTTCCTGCTGTTTGTGAGAGATGCGTACACAGCAGCAGGGCTGAGCACACAGCGATCCTGTTAGTAGTGACAAGGGCCAGAGTAAGGAAATAAATGTGAAGGTGCATTTCAGTCTCACACATGCTAGCCGCTCCTCTCGACTCACAGCTGGAACTGATTACCAGAGAATTCCAGGATATTCTTTCTATATAGTACCAGTCAACGTAAAAGAAAAGATACTTCTTTTCTTTGGGCCTTTTACACATTTAATTCTTTTTATAGGAAGAAACAAATTTTTACATATTTTTCAATTGTTCGATACAAAATTTGTAGAGATACTTTTATGTAGCTATGTTGTCTCTAGGAAACAGGAAGATTTTTAATAAAATTTCATTAATTTCTCAACAATTATGCAATAAATCTACACGTGTAAGTACTTTATCAAAATGAATGCCTTTTATTATACATATTCATGGAGTAGAATTTGAAATGTTTAAACACACACATTTAACATACTTCCAAACACTGTAAGAAATTTGGAGTATGAAATGGAGCAGAAGATTCCCTAAATAGGAATATGTCATTGCTACCAAATAATAGAGTACCAAAAAATATTTGAGCTACTATGAACCAAGCACTCTCCACTTAATCCTTTCCCAACCAAATGAAGTAGGTACTAACATTATTCTCAGTTTGCAGATGAAGAAAATTAGGCATAAGCTGGTAGGGTGACTTACTGTAGGTCACACACTTTGAGAGTGGCAGAGTAGACGTAGGGCTGGCCTGGATGCAGAGTCTCTCATCTTAACCATTTGACTGTGTCTTAGGGTGAGAACACAAACAGTGTCCCACCATCAGAGGCTACATGTGTAATTTGTGGGTTGGGTGGCAGGGCATGAGCAGGAAAAGGTGCACAAGGGATGGGGCAGAAGTGACATGCAGAGGTCAAGCCATAAAGAAACTTGGACTAATAGAAATTATAAAATTATTGCTGATGAATCCAATAAAAATTGATGATAATCATAAAGTTCTTGATTTGATGATATGTGCAAAAAGGTAATAGATAAATCAGAACTGGAGCCTCAGCCAACTGCATCTATTTTCTGTCTTTTGAAAAATAATTACTGTTCAATAGCACTCCTTTGAAAGAGACTGAGAAACAAGAAAGATTTTGTTTAGTTGTAATTAACATTGGTCAGCCTTTCATTATTTGCTTAGGTGCCAAATAATTCTATCCACACTCTGTTTTCAGAAATTTCTGCCAAGTGGTATCCTCACATTACTGACTGTAGTTTCTTTGGGTTTCTCTGTTACATTGTCAAGATCTCCCAGAGTACAGACTGTACTACATGACACATGTTTCTGTAAGAGCAATTAGTTCATATTTTCTCTTGTTAAACAAAAACACATCTCATAACCTTACCTACATAGTCAAATTTCCTTTGCACTATTGCTCATAGTAGAGCTGCATTCATTCATGCACATAACTTTTAATGAAGTAACTAATTTTTAGTTCAGAGAACTTGAGAGTAGATAATTGAAGACTGTTGTTTAGCATATCAAAAATTGTATAAATCCACATTACGCACACATCCTTTCTATACTTTCTTAAAGTGGATGGATGAATAAATGATAGGTGATAGATGATGATGATGATGATAGATAGATAGATAGATAGATAGATGATAGACAGATAGATCTCAGAACAGGTTGTTCTTTCTATGTGACCATCTTAATGCAAGCTGTACCTGCCCAGAGACCTGTTTCTATCTACTATCTCCATTCCACAAGCCATTCTACACTAAATCTTGCATATGGCTCTACCCATACCAAGCTGCCTTTCTGGCTTATTCAAGTTATCTACTAGAATACCTTTCACCATTTTTATTAGTATGTTGTTAACAAATTTCTGTATTATTTAACTCAATTTTTCTCAACATGCACATTCTTCCATTTAGTATATGTAAATTTCCAGGTATAGATATAATATGTTATAGCAGAAATATTCAGTATCTCCTCTTTCCATGATTTTTTTATACATAAAAAGTAGAAATAAAATGACTGAACTCAGACAATCCTTCGGAAACATGGCAGAGTGAGAGACGTCCTCAGATCTCTCCTCTTGAAAAAACAATAAGCTGAACGTCTAAACTGAATTAAAAAACACCCCCACTGCACAACAGCATGTTTTAGCATGGGATATGCACATAAGAGCGACCACAGGTCAGAACCCTGAGTGTCGAGCAGTAGACTGGGGGAAATAAAGAAGCTGCCTCTCACAGCTGCTGGAGCTCCCTGCAGGAGGAAGGGGAGGGGAGAAGGTACGACGACTTCCCTAATCAGCCTGCCTGGAAGTGCTGAACTTCTAGCAGGCGGCAGCAAGGCCCAGTCATCAGGACAGAAAGCAGAGAAGCAGGACAGGACTGCAGAGAAACAACAGTTGATTTTTACCAGCCCCGGTTGCAAAACCAAGGCTGAGCCACAGCCCCCAACTCCAACCCAGAGGGCTCCTCCCCCCATACCCTCCAAGACTGATCACCACGGAGCTCCAAGAGAATCTGAGCAAACACTACTGAAACTGTTGCTAACACTGACAGAGACTTAAACTGAGAGTAACAAGTATGATTAAATATCTACAAGAAAAGAAAAAAGACATTTAGGCTTTATATAAAGTAAGTGCAATCAGACAAGAGAAAGATATAAAAGGATCCAAATAGGAAATGACGAAGTCAAACTGTCACTATTTGCAGATGATTCTCTATATAGAAAACCCTAAAGACACTACAAGAACACTACTAGAAACAATAAGCAAATACAGTAAAGTTTCTGGATACAAAATCAACATTCGAAAATCCATAGTGTTCCTATATTCTAATAATGAAGTGTCAGAAAAAGAAGTGGAAAAAATAATTCCTTTTGCAATTGCAACAAAAAGAATAAAATATCTAGGAATAAATTTAACAAAACATGTGAAGGACCTAAATAATGAAAACTACAAGACTCTATCAAAAGAAATCGAAGAAGATACAAAGAAATTGAAAGATCTTCTGTGTTCTTGGATTGGAAGACTCAATGTAGTTAAAATGACCATATTACCTAAAGCATTATACAGATTTGTATGGGAACACAAAAGACCCCGAATCGCCAAGCTATCCTGAGAAAAAAGAATCAGGCTGGAGGCATCACTCTGCCCGACTTCAAATTATACAACAAAGCAACAGTAATCAAAACAGCATGGTATTGGTAGCAAAGCAGACACACGGACCAGTAGAACAGAATTGAGAGTCCAGAAGTAAACCCATATTTATATGGGCAAATAATTTTTAACAAAAAAATCCAAAAACATACAGCGGCGAAAGAAAAGCCTCTTCAATAAATGGTGCTGGGAAAATTGGAAGGCCATCTGCAAAGGAATGAAACTAGAATTTTGTCTATCACCACACACCAAAATTAACTCAAAATGGATTAAGGAGCTGAATATAAGACCAGAATCAATAAAATGCATAGAAGAAAACATAGGAACAAAACACAAGGACCTTGGACTTAAAAGAGGATTTAATGAATTTGACCTCAAAGGCAAGGGAAGTAAAAGCAAAAATAAATGAATGAGACTACATCAAACTAAAAAGCTTGCTCAGTAAAAGAAATTATCGACAAGGTAAAGAGACAACCATCCCAATGGCAAAATATGTTTGCAAGCAACACCTCTGATAAGGCCTAATATCAAAAATATACAAAGAACTCATATGACTCAATAACAACAACAAAATAAACAAATAATCCAATCAAAAATGGGCAGAGGACCTGAATAGACACTTCTCCCCAGAGGAAATACAAATGGCCAACAAATATATGAAAAGATACTCAACATCACTAGCTATTAGGGAAATGCAAATCAAAACCACAATGTGATACTATCTCACACCTGTTAGAATAGCTATAATCAACAGGAATAACAACAAACGTTGGAGAGAATGCAAAGATAAAGGAACACTCATACAGTGCTGGTGGGACTGCACATTGGTACAGCTACTATGGAAAACAGTATGGAGGTTCCTCACAAAACTAAGAATTGATCTACCATATGATCCAGCAATCCCTCTACTGGGTATTTACCCCAAAGACTTGAAAACCCATATCCAAAAAGATATTTGCACACCGATGTTCATAGCAGCACTATTCACAATGGCCAGGACATGGAAGCAACTGAAGTGTCCTACAATAGATGAATGGCTAAGGAAGCTGTGGGATATATATACAATGGAATGTTATTCAGCTATACGAAGAGATGAAATACTGCCATTTGTGACAACCTGGATGGACCTCGAGATAATCATGCTAAGCAAAATAAGACAGACTGAAAAAGTTGAAAATCACATATATCACTTATATGTGAGATACAAACCTAAAAGCAACAAATGAGTAGGATAAACAAACAGAGACTCATGGACATGGACAATGGACTAGTGGTTACCAGAGGGTAGGGGTTGGGGAAGGAGGGAAGAGGTAGAGAGAGTAAAGGGGGTCAAATATAGGGAAGTTGAGGGAGGGTGAAGTGGGTAAAGAGGATCAAATATACGATAGCTGAAGGAAACTGAACTCTAGGTGGTAATCACACAATAGAATATATAGATGTCACATTATAATGTACACCTGAAAATTATATATTTGTATTAACTAATGTTATCCCAATAAACTTAAAAAATATAAAAATAATTTAAAAATAAAATAAAAATAAAAAAAATTTTTAAATGGCTGAACACCACTTATGATGGGCTTAGACAAAAATTTATTCAAATTTTATTCAAAAATTATTCTTGAAAGAATCAAGAAACCATGAGCCTCTTTTATCTGGTGTCTACTTTGGCGAAAATTCATTTATACATGATGACTCTTTCCTCCATCAGTCTTATTCTGACAAGTCAGAACAACACTTTGTCAACTACTGGGAAGATCAAATACTGAAGCAAGGAATATTTTCAGACTTTTCCTCTATTAGTTGTGTAGGGAATTATACTTCAGTAAATACAACATATTCTGAATTTTTTTCTGATTTAAAGTTTCTGACACAGCATGATACGGCTGATTGTGCCAATGAATTTTCCCCCCTTAAGTCAAGAAAAACTGCACAACAATAATTACCTAATTAAGATTTGCATAATTATGATTACTAAATTTCAAGAGAACTGTTGTAGTAACATAACAGTATAATAATTTGTCTAAGGCTAATTAAGTTGTGTTTCCTTTCTGCTATACTTTATTTTAATCCAGAAGAGCAATAAACAGAATATGTCTAGTTGATGATTAATTAACTACAATATATTAAAAAGTTAGAAATTGTTATGATGCTGAAAATCTCAATACCCTTCAAGGCTGGAATGAATCTATTCCTTATTCCCTAAAAAGTTTAGGATTTTCACAAGTAAGGCTGTTTCCAAAATGGGATTAACGCACAACAAAATTTAATGATTCTGGGTGTTTGTTTAATAATTGAGAAAGAGAAAGAATAGAAAAAAGTTACTTTTACTGAAACAGAAAGGTTTAGTTTAATGTCTTTGAAGTCATACTGAAAAGCAGAATGCAAAGCTGAAACTCCATTTATCTTCTTAAATGGACAGAAGTATTCAAGGACATAGGAAAGGGTCAAAGAAGGTATGAGATAGATTTTGTTGAAGGTTTTTGATTCATGTAGTTTGAAAACATCTGTAAGATTATTATTGAAGAGAAAGACAAGAGAAAAAAGGATGTTAAAATTTTCACAGTGTTTCATAGTCCAAAATCAAAGGCAAATGACACAATGGAGGAAAATTCAGAAAAATATTGAGTCATAGTGGACCAATTACAATAACAAAAATATGAAAACATTTTCTTGTTCTTTTGCTATGACCTTAGGTTAAAGAATACATTGATTTGATATCTGCCAAATATGTGATCATATAGTCAATCATTCATGTTTTATAATAGCAATACATGGTCTATGAAACTGTCAATATCCACACCTATCCACTCTTGGTTGAAACTTTCATTCTTTTTCCCAATATTTCTGATCACAATTAAGTAAAAAATCCGTCCATCCTTTAAATCTTTCTTAATTTACCAGTTAATTCTCTTTCAAGAGATAAATCGGCATAACATTTCTTTTTGACCTCTATGTGGTGATACATTCAGTTAAAAAACTACCACCAAAATTTCCTATTAAATTCAAGAGAATTGCATTCACTTTCTTTAGAACCACCACTGTTTAACATTTCACAAGGATGATGGGTTCAAACAGTTTAGAAAGCTGTCATCCATGACATTTTAAAGAGATTTGCCCTGAGCATTTCAAACGATGGAAAAACTTTGATATTTAACTAAAATATCATCCAATAAATGGTTCCTACTCTAATCTTTTTATCATTTTTTTAAACATCTAAGACCTCTCTAAGCACTTGTTTTCTATTTAGAAAATAAAAAACTATCCCTCTAGATCAGTAATTCTCCCATCCCCCCCACACACACACACATCTATTCACATGCACAGTAATCATAGACCCAGGCATTCTAGATTTGAGCTGTAAACTTGAGGTAATACACATTTGCTAATATGGGCTAACAGTAATTCTCACAACTCTCAGAGACAAATATGTGAGAACTGATGTTCTTGATTATCACCACTGGAATTTAGCAAATGTTCACTGCCTTTCACAAAGAAATTCTACTCTCATTTTTTTCTCCCCTTAATATTTTGACTCAGAATATGTGAGAAAAATGCAATTCCCACTGAAATGGGCAATTGTCATCTTCACTGATTCCCCAAGCAGAAACTTCGTTTCCAGATGCGTAAATGCATTTTTGAAAAAGAAATTAACCAAGATTGGTAATTTTTATTTTGATTAGAACTAAAATGTCTTTCCCTCTATACCACTAAACTGGTCTTTATTATTTCTTTTATTCTAAAGATCCCTGGATAACCTGGATTTCTTTCTATAACTCCTACTTTTAATTACAATTACTTCAGGTTATCTTTGACTTTCTCAAATCTAAACAGCTCTGGCTTCTGTATAAAATTTTAAGATTGAATAATTTTCATCTACTGTAGATTAGTATTATTAAGAACACTTATTTAGCATATATAAAACATTTTTAAATGACCAGATTATAAAATATTTAATTTTAAATTATGTGGTCAAAAGTTAATATTTTGCATTTTTGTGTTTACTATTAAAGGTTTTCTTCCTATGGGAAGAAGTTCTGAATATTTACTGTGGTTCCTTTCCCTAAGGCAACCTCTTCTTTGTCAGGACCTCTGCATTTCTTTCTTGCCTCAAGAAAACAATCTTTCTTTGTGACAGTGTAAAAAATAAAAACAACAACAACAAATCTGTGATTAGAGAAAGCAAGTGAATAAATCATCTTCAAAACAGTTATAGAATTTCAGGAATGATTTTTGAACAATTTTTATATTGGAATATATTTCTTATAGTTTCTTATTTTGAGTTAGGAACTTAAAATCTCTCAATTTAAACTCTAACATCAAAGGAAATGGGGCATCAAAGAATACAGAGGTTTAGAGTTCAGCAGTTTTTCATACAAACTATTTTCAGACATACAGACTATTTTAAAACTATTTTATTACTCTTGTGTTTAGCCCATAAAACTTAAAACTCCAATATAAGACTTATAAGGCTTATAGAAAGGATACTATTGAAATGGAGATGCGAAATCCAAACCTAAACCTTTCTAATTATCATCATTAAAGAATCAATGGTATTTTGTTTTAATGATCCTAATCCTATGGGACTTGATCAAGATTAAGTTTCATCACCAGTTTATAGGTAATCACACTGACATAGCAATTCAAAATGACTTTTGTCAATTTTGAAAACAATGTGGGATTTTGTTTACTTAACCAAACTTATTATACTAAAGGTCCTTGATAAAAGCAGCAAGTGGTTAAAACTATAAATGTTAAAAAATATCAAAAATAGCAATCCATCAATGATATTATTAACATTGGGACAATCTAAAATCCATCATTGCCCCAGTAGCACTGAGGGGTCCTCAGTTCTTTATGTTGATGCAGTAAAGAATTACAGATCAGAGAGATTTAGGAAAAGTAAGATTTATTGAAAATATATTTAAAAAAAAGAAACGGGCTATGCCAAAGAAGGCTGAAGCCTTGTGGAACTCGGGCTGTGAGTCTTATGTGGGCTTCTGGATGTGTGTTTACAGATGATTGGCATGTGAAGTCATTTTAATTGGCATTTGGCTGTTATATGACCCTTTGCTTACTGCACATGCAGTTACCCAGAATCCAGTCTATTATAATTAGATTCATGAACTTCTGGGAATATGCTTGATATTATAATGAGGATATAATGAGGCTAAGGTTACAGAAGGTTAGTGTAGTACTCACTGCACAAGCACTTGTGGCTGGAACAGACCAGTGGCTATTTTATGGGTTTTTACTCCTTTGTGCCTCAGGATGTAGGGGTAATTTCTAACTCTAAAATGGGTATTTCAGGAAAGTCTTAAGTAAGGTCTTTGGGAGGAACATTCATTCCATAGTCACTCGTGTCTACTGTTGGTCCCAGATCTGGCTGCGGTCCAGGTTTGTGGCTAGGAATAGGACTCCAGTTTTAAAATGTTACATTAATGTAATAAGGCTCCTCCGCCTAACTTACGCAAGAATGACTCAGCTTATTGTTTATTACATGTGTGGTAGAATGCTACTATTGTTCTCTGACAGATAGAAAGCCCATGCGGTCCCCTAGCACAGAAGCACACTCCTCGCAATAAAGTTGGTGCATGCCATTTCATTCCCATGTTGGCTCCTTGTGTATTCTTTCAGCTGGGTGTCTCACCACCGAAGCCTTCCCTTCTTGATCAGCTCAGCGCTGACACATGGCATAGCCAGCAAGATGAGGTAAGTATGGCCCCCAGCACTCCAGACTGTCCCTGTTTAGAGGATACCTGGATGGAGGACATGTGGCCACCCACCTCCCAGTGGTATCTCGTGCAGCGTATCTGGCTGCATGGACATCCCTGGAGGAATGGGATGGAGTTAAGCCACGTCCAGAGGACGTCGGGAAAGCCCTGGAGTTGCTGGAGCCAAATGTTCCCACCGCTCACTGGGAGGCAGCAGGTCGAGTGGCCTGGATGTTCCTGGCAGTGCTGCGGCAGGCCAGCCTGGAGGTTCAGGACCAGGCTCAGCAGGTGCAACAATTGAAATGTCAGGAAGAAGTGCTGGAAGGGCAGCTGGCTGCAGCAGAACGCATGTTGCAGCGCTCTGATGGGTTGCTGCCATCATCCCAGTCTGGGAGCCCATCGGCAATAGCATGGCAGGTGCGGCCAGTGATACAGCAGCAGGTTGAAGTAGAGCAGCTGTTGGGGGATGGGAACAAACTGGCAGAACCCCCCAGGCTAAAAAGCATACCACCTTGATCCAGTACATCCCCACCGAACTCCGGGACCTGACGAAAACAGGTATGGCAGAGAGCTGGGAAGACGGTTTGGGGGTGGCTGCTGTGGCTGCTGTGGCTGTGGGATGACAAGGCTGAAGGGACTGAATTGTCTCTGGAAGAGATGGCTCAGCTGGCCTCTGTAACGGTGATACTGTCCCTCAAGCAGTGCCTCCAGAATGTGGCACATAAGGCGCAGGGTGCAGGCAACCACTCCCTCATTAACTGGCTCCTGTTGGCTGCACGGACAGTGTAGGCCAACCCTGGAGAGCTGCCAGAGTCAGTGAGCAGATGGACCACATACTTAGATCTGGTCCAGATAATTCAGGAAATGTGCATGCGACAGATGACGTTTTGCACATAGTACACTAACCCCAATGAGGAGGTATTTACAACCCGTATGAAGGACTTGCTCTTAACTTCTAACCCAGCTGGTACCTTTGGCATCATGACAGCACTGCTGGCCCCTTATGTGGATAGGCAGATCCATAAGGTTGGGGGACGTGCAAGAGAAATGCAAGGAGCATTCCACCCAAGTGTGTGCTGTACTTCCAAACCAGCTAGTGCATGGACAGAGGCGTGGCCAAAAAGGGGTGCAGGGCAGCACCCAGCCCAATCAGCTGTGAAAGTAAGCCACGGGCAAATGTGTTTTGATCTCCTCGCAGCAGGGGTCACTGCAGAAAAGATTGAGCAGCAACCTGATGAAGTGCTGCTGGCGCTGTGGAATCAGCTGCGCCCTGACCAGAAGTTCACTTCTATTCCTGGGAAAGCTACAACCCATGAGGTGTGGCTGGCTGATTATTTCCCTGATTACAGATTCAGCCAGGTCGCCTGGTTGGCAGAGGTGCCAGTTGACCTGAGGTCGCCTGTGGAATTGACTGTACATTGGTCCTCCGCAGTGTTCAGAGGGTATTAGCCCTCATGGACACTGGTGCTGACAGCATCCTGTTCTATGGGAATCCAGACAAGTTTCCCCGGTCCACTGCAACCATCGAAGGCTATGGGGGCCAAGTCATTTGCAAGCGGAAGGTCCCTATGACATTGGGTATTGGCAGATTGCCTCCTCAGACATACCAACTATATATATCCCCCATACAGGAGTACATTTGGGGGATTGATGTTTTGTGAAGCTTAACTAAATACCACTGCTGATGAATTTCACCTTCATATCCGGGTGGTGAAAACTATTAACTGGAGACATCCACATCATGCCCTGTTGGTATTGCCCCAGGCTACCTGGGTAGTGAATACAAAGCAGCACTGCCTGCCCAGCAGCCATGGGGAAATAGGATGCACCATCCTGAAGCTGGAAGAAACCAGTGTCATTCGTCCTACTCATAGCCCATACAACTCTCCCATGTGACCAGTGAAGAAGTCTGACAGCTCCTGGCGCATGACAGCTGACTATCAGGAGCTGAACAAGATTATGCCACCCTTGCATGCCGCTGTACCAAATATCATGGACATCATGGACCGGCTGTCACATGAACTTGGATGATACCGTTATGTAGTGGACTTGGCAAACACCATTTTCTCTATTGCCAAAGCCTCAGACAGTGAAGAACAGTTTGCCTTCACCTGGGAAGGGCGACAGTGGACATTCTTCATCTTTCCCCAGGGCTATCTGCACAGCCGTACCTTGTGCCATCGTCTAATGGCTCAAGATTAAGCCATGTGGAAATAACCGCCTGCAGTGTACTTGTATCATTATATTGATGATATAATGCTAACCTCTGATTCTGTTACAGAACTAGAAGCAGTGGCTACCAGCCTGTGAAAAGCTCTTGCTGACTGTGGTTGGGCAAGTCGGAGGAGGAGGTCCAGTGACCTGGGATCTCTGTCAAATTCTTGGGAGTTGTCCGGTCAGGTAAGACAAAAGTAATGCCAGAGGCGATGATTGATAAGATACAGGCATATCCCCAACCCGAAACAGTGAAGCATCTCCAAACTTATTTGGGACTGCTGGGGTTTTGGAGAGTGTTCATTCCTCATTTAGCCTCCTTGATGCAATCTCTGCACTGTCTAGTGTGATAGGGTGCCCAATGGGATTGGGTCCCTGAGATAGAAGAGGCCTTTAAGCCTACGAAGCAAGCTGTAGCACAAGCCCAAACTCTACCCACAGTAGATCCAGCCTTCCCATCCATGCTTACGGTGCAGGTGCATAGGGCTTGTGGCAGAAGCACAAGTCCCAGAAGGTGCCGAAAGGCTTCTGGTCCCAGTTATGGAAAGGCATGGAAGCACAGTATTCTCTGATAGAGAAGCAACTGGCTGCCATATATGCAGCCCTTCTGGCCAGTGAAGCCATCATTGGCCCCAGTCCCATAGCCATGCAATCCGTGTATCCCATGGAGGGATGGCTGCAGTCTTATGTGAAGACTCCCCATATGGGAATTGGACAAACCTCTACACTGACCAAGTGGAGGACATACCTGGAGCAGCAGGTGCAGCTGTCTGTAAGCCTCCTGTCAGGTCAACTGCACTCCCTATTGGGACCAGTACAGTTTCAAGCAGAGCTCCTGGTGGAACCTGCTGAGACAGTACCAAGTCCCTAAGTAAAGGGTCAGGCTCCCCCATCTCTGAGGATGCCTGGTATACCGATGGCTCACGCCATAGGCAGCCCTTGACATTGGCTGCCATGGCATTACAGCCATCCACTGAAACCTTTTGGTATGAGACTAGTTTTGGCCAATCCAGCCAATAGGCAGAGCTTCACGTTGCGTGGTTGGTCTTCATGAATGAAACTGGCACAGTTCACGTCTGCACTGACAGCTGGGCTGTGTATCAAGGTTGAACTCTGTAGCTGCATCGGTGGGCTGCCCAGGAGTGGATGATAAGCCACCATCCCCTATGGGACCGGGGATTGTGGGAAGACCTCTGAAAGCGGGGTCTTCAACAGAGGGCCACTGTATACCATGTCCCTGGCCATCAGCCATCACAGGCCCCGGCAATGATGCAGCCGATGCGCTGGCACAAGTCTGCTCTGCTCATATACCACCGGTTCCAGCAGACATTGGCCCCTACCTTCACCGAAAACTGGGGCATGTAGGGGCCCGTACCATGCAACAGGTAGTGAAGTGATAGGGGCTATCATTGACCTGGGCACAAGCACAAGTTGCAGTGCCACAATACCCCTGATGTGCTGAGCAGCACTCAGAGAGTTGGAAGGTAAAGAGTACCCCGGGGGTGGTGGCCCTCGGGGCTAAGCCGCTCCAGGAATGGCAAGTGGACTACATAGGGCCTTTGCCCACAGACCAAGGACACCGCTATGTGTTCACAGGTATAGACACGGCTACCAGTCTAGGGTTTGCATAGCCGGTGGCAGCTGCTGATCAATGCTGTACTGTGACCGCTTTGGAGCACCCTGTGGCAGCCTATGGCCAGCCCTTTTTAATCTCCAGTGGCAGAGGCACTCATTTTACTGGACAGGAGGTGCAGACCTGGTTCCACACAAATGATGTGCAGTGGCAGTTACATGTTCCTTATCGTCCACGGGTAGCTGGAATGGTAGCACAATTCAATGGCTTGCTGAAGGATAAACTGTAGGCCTTGGGCCTGGGCTGGTGCCATTGGTGTACTAACCTCACATAGGCTTCTGAATGAGCAGCCCCAGGGATTGGGGTTGTCTCCCATTGACAGGGTTGTAGGAGGCTTGCTGTGGGCTATCAAAGTGTGCCCGGGCACCACTGCTAAATAGTTCTTGCCCTGAGCCTACCAGGGAGCTTTGCTCCTGCCAGCCCCAGAACCTTTGGCAGCAGGTAAACAGACCAGCTGGTCATTGCCCTGAACTATACAGGTAACACAAGAGCAGTGGGTGGCCCTGGTGGGGCCCTGGGGACAGGGCTTATGCAATGAGTTGTAAGTAGAAAACTGGATTTGCATTTGGCCCATGCCCTTGCGAGTGTCACTCCCGATGATAGCAGAGGGTTCACTGTTAATGAGAAGTTTTGTCCTTAGCCTCTGGCCCATTCCTCTCTATACTGTGACACCAGTGGAGATCCCCCACTGGACTGCTACCCTTGGAGAAACTGTCTTGTACCACAGGCCAAGGGCGGCTCCTCTCCCAGCCACTCTTCTATCTATCTCAAGATGGGAAAGTGGCCTGCGTCCTCCCAGAAAGACAGGACTTGCCCCTAATGGTCCCTTCACTCTATCATATTGCTCAGGCTGACAAAAGGGAACAGTGTCATGTCCTAGGCTCACATGTTTACTGCTGTCCACAATGTTTTCCACTGCTGGGTGTGTACTGAACTACCATTGGAAGCAGCCGAGGGACAGCCATGGCACATTACTCCAGCCACAGCTGAGAACTGGACAGGGCTGCACCTCTGGAACACCACACCTGAATGGGACCAGCGTCGGCAGGCCATGGAAACACTGCTCCACCACAATCATCACAGCTCCCCGCCCCTCATAGGCTATGCCATTTCCAATGGTTGGGGATGGCTGGTGGGAGAATGTGTGGAATTGTGGGAGCAGGCCCCTCACTGCAAAGAACAAGTAAGATCTGTGCCCAACCATATCACGGGGTGGCTACCTGTTGAGCTGTGTGCTAACACCACCCTTGCTAATATATTCCAAGGTCTGGGGGGATGGGTGACATTATGTTGGTACAGAGCCTGCCGACTGGTTACCTGCAGGGTACCTCTGGGTCTGTGGGCACTACGGCTGGCCCTACTTGCCCGCTGATTGAACCAGCTGTTGTACCTGGGGATGTCTCTATTTAGCTGGACGCATAGTATCTACCTTGCCCCAATTTCCTCATAATTGAGATCTTGTATATCACCACTGGCACTGGCAGAAATGGGAAGCATGGTGGTTCTACCCCCTGGAGTTATTCATTCCTGGGGTGGGATCCGTAGATGTAGAATTGAAGGTAGAAGCTTTAGCCCAGCATATTGCATAGACATTGAATACTACATGTCAGGCTATAATCTTTTTAATGGATGAAACCACGCACATGCAGAAAGTAGTTCTACAAAGCTACATGGCCCTCAACCTTCTAACTGCTGCCCAGGGTGGCACCTGTGCCCTACCCCATGCAGAATGTGGTGTCTACATTCCTGATCATGCCGAGCAGGCACAGGTAGCTATCCAGGAATGGATGCTTAAGTCCAAGCCATCCATTCCCTGGGAGAAGACCCCTTGACAACTTGATGGAATTCCTTAGGGTCCTCCTGGCAATGAACAGTAGCCATCCTTATAGCCTGTAACCTGGTAGTATTTTGTTGTTCTTTATATTGTTGTCATAGATTGTGGGCCCACACCACAACCCTGTAGGGGTGAAGTGTGGGTCCCAGGTCTGGCTGTGGTCCAGACTTGCGGCTAGGGATAGGACTCCAGATTTAAAATGTTACGTTAATGTAATAAGGCTCCCCTACCTAACTTATGCAAGTATGACTCAGCTTATTGTTTATTACACATGTGTGGTAGAATACCACTATTTTTCTCTGACAGATATAAAGCCTATACGATCCCCTAGCACAGAAGTGCACTCCCTGCAGTAAAGTTGGTGCCTGCCATTTCATTCCCATGTCAGCTCCTCATGCATTCTTTTGACTGGATATCTCACCACTGAAGCCTTCCCTTCTTGATCAGCTCAGAGCTGACATCTACCTAGCTACCTAACAATATGTTTGCTATCTTAAGAGATAAAATATTAATTCAGGCATATCATTGATAGATATTAAAGTTTACCTTCATTTTTTTCTCACTTCTTTTGTTAGAAAAATGAGCTCTTCTACCTGAAAGATGTTTCTATTTTTCAAAGGGAATTAAATTTATAATTGTTCATATCCAATTACTATTCATAAAATATTATAGTTTCTTATTTCTTCTTCCATCAGATAATTAATAGCAACCTATTACATAAACTCAATGCCTGCCCTCATAGTATTTACAGTCTAGTGCTGATGGGCAATTACTAAAGGGCACGAGAGTAATTTAAAACAAGTACATAGAGTGGCATATGAGACTTTAAGAAGATACTGTTAACCTAAATTCAGGGCCAGAAAAGGGTTCATGGAAGAAATGGAAGTCTGAAAAAAGAATAGCAGTTAGGTAGGTGACAGGTTAGGAAAATATCTGATAGAAGAAATAGCATAAAGATCATATAGGAGGGTCAGGAGGAAAGACAGAGACAGAGAGACAGAGACAGAGAGAGAGAGATTGATTAGATCTGAGGAAGGAAGTAAAACAATAAAATAATATATGAAACTAGAGAGGAAGCCAGTGGACTCAATATAGAGGAACTTCCACACCAAGTTGAGCTAATGGTTTCGCCTTTATTGCTAACATCAATAAAGAGTCATTGGAGAATTTTAAATAGGAATGTGACAGGATAAGTTTTGTGGTGTACAAACGAGGATTATAGCTGCTTCTGTGACTATTAGCCTAACTGCAATGTAAAGAATGAATTTGAAGGAAACAGTCCTGGATATAAGACCATTTGGAAGTCTGTTGCCAAAATCTAAGGAAAAGACAAAGTGGCCTCAACGGCAGTGCTTGTGCCTATAGAGAGATAGTTATAGAGAAATTATTTCATGAGATTTGTGAATTCATTGATTTGAGGAAGTAAGGATGACAAAGGAATCAAAAGTAACTCCTCTTTGACTTAGGCAAAGGGTACATAGAGGTGATATTAACTGAGAGCACAAAATTGTGCACCTTTGATTGTGCAAAAATGATTTTAGCTTGGTATATGCTATATTTGAGATGTCTTTGCATGATTTGTGTGAACATTCAATATCAGAGTCAGAAATATAAAAGAGATATTTAGGATTCACAGAGAAAATAATCTTAATCACCCAGGAGGAGGAAAGGGCTAAGAAGAGAACCTGAGAAACCCTAATTAAGGGAAGCATAGAGAATAAAAATCTGAAAATGAAATTGACATGAAATGATCAGATATTTAAGAAATATAAAACAAAGCAGTATAGTGTCATGAAATCCAAAGAAAGCTGACACCATATGGGGTCGGCAAAATAATATCCAGGTACTAATCCTCAGAAACTATGAATATGATACCTTACGTGGCAAAAGGAACTTTGCAAGTATGATCAAGTTAAAGATCCTGAGATAGGAGATTTTACTAGAATATTATCTGAATAAACCCAATGGAATCACTAGGATTTTTATAAGAGGGAGGCAAAAGGGTCAGAGTCAGAGAAGGAGATGTGAGGATAAAAACAGATGATAAAGAAAGATGAGCAAAGGAAAACCAATAATTTCTAGAAGCTGGAAAACATCAGGAAATAGATTGTCCCTGGAGAAAAGGAGCACAGGCCTGTCAATCCATTTCAGACTTCTGACCTTTAGGACTATAAGATTATAAATTTATGTTGTTTTAAACCACTAACTGTGTAGTAATTTGTTAAAACAACAATGAGAAATTAATATATTACATAAGGGTTGAATTTAACAGTACAGAATTCAACGGCGAGGTTGTGAGGTTGAAGTGTTTTGAGAATAAACGATTTTTTTGGACCTTTTATTATGTCTCTGCCCTTAGTGTTTCAGATTGCTATGTTCTTCAGCTCCAAGTCTACATTATACAAGGCAAAAAGAAAACCACCACTGCATGTTTTTTGGGTCTCAAGATTCCTAACTTTCCACCTCTCAGAGACTTTTCATGTGTGTTTTATATAATGTCCAGGGCTTTTAGTTGTACCTAGGAGAAGATATAAGGGGGAAACATCTTAAATTCATTTTTTAGATTTTAATTTTAAAATTTTTGTTTATCTGTGTTTTTTGAAATTTTTCCATTGGACATGAATTAAAACTTGTGTTTTAAATAAATGTGTTTTTACAAATATAATGACTAGAGTGGCACTTTACACATCACATAATAATCAATATACAAAGTGAAATTTATTTTGCATAAAATAAAAAATTTGAAACAAACGCTATATAGGATTGGAGGCA
The DNA here is from genome assembly GCA_028627145.1 of Eidolon dupreanum. Taxonomy (NCBI): domain Eukaryota; kingdom Metazoa; phylum Chordata; class Mammalia; order Chiroptera; family Pteropodidae; genus Eidolon; species Eidolon dupreanum. The sequence continues at coordinate 96,912,133 of CM053507.1, forward strand.
TTTATTATATATTTTTATTTTTTTAAGTCATCAACGACACAACCTTTCACATGGCATTTTTTTAAAATGTATCTTACACAAGGTGATGATTTTCAAAATACCTAACAACTAGTATGGTGCAGGGAGATACTATTTGGAGTGACCGCCTAGCAGTCAGATAGGACTGGCTGGTACAACACAGTGGGGCATATCAGCCTTGATTCTGAAGAGAAACTGATAAAAACCCTAAGAAAAAATGTTCAATGGACAACTACTTTTGAGAACTAATGCTTACGATTTCCTCTTGGGAATTCTTGTCAGGAAAAAAATATATCTTTAACTTCATTAAATCTAGATTTTTATTTTATCATGAAATTACTTTCTCATGAAAAAGTTTTTATTTTTCTGGCCACACCTATTCACAGCTGTAGAATGTATGTTTCAAATGCTCTCTCAAGTGCTTTTATGCTAAACTATTTTTCTGTCAAACCACTTCTTATTCACATCCTTTTCTAACAGTTGATAGTTATTGACTTTCAGATAGAACTGATTCTGCTTAATGACTTATTCTATATTCTAATGTTTTTAAGAAAAGAGACACCTAAAATTAAATAATATGCAACATTAACACTTCCCTGGGCCTGTTGATACTTTCATTTGCTAGATCCATATCAGCAATAAATAAAAGCATCATATTAGAAAAAGGTGGAAAAGATTGAAGAAATAGGTTTAGCGTTAAGCTACACATCGATTTTCTGTTGAGTCATCTCTTATTAATTGGTAGGACATCTTTGTTGAGAATTCTACAGTTGGATCTTGGCTCAGTCAGAAACTGCAATGTTAACTAGTAATACCTGCCATGATCACAAGGTGAATAAATGAAGACCTACATGCCAAGTTTTATGTATATTTTATGGAATAAGGTTGAATAAGAATTATGTTGCATGTTGGTCTAATTCCTACTTTATATTTGAAAAGATGTTTTGTTTTCAGAAAGAAAACACAATTTAGAAATTTTCTCAAGCATTTGGCTACTGGAGTTAAGATGGGAACCTACTGCCTGAGAATAAAATCTATGCTGCTTTCACTAGAGTGTATTATGACATTTAGATAATCCATGAAAAATGCATAATGAGATACTTCTAGGGTAATTATATTGAAAAAGAGCATTTGCAAATTTAAAAAAAAAGTAATATGCAATTTCAACTTATTACTAAACACACAGTAAGTAATCAATAGATTCTCATCATTTTCAAAATAATTTTATTGTCATAAAAATAAGCATTAAAATATTGTTATGAAATGTTATATTTACATATGGCCTGGGATATACATACTTAACTCAATTATAAGTGAATTCAGATGCTTTCATAAAGATCAGAGAAATATTAATTTAAGTGGCAGAGAAACAAGCAGTGAGTAGGCCTAAAGCTGCAGGCCTTCTTGCCCTAGGTCCAGAAGGAGGCAGAAAAAAGATGGAAGACTAAGGATTTAAAAGGAAGGGAGTCATAGATGGTATAATTGAAAGAACTCAAAATTATGTACCTAAAATTTGTATTAATTTATGAGAATACAGCCAACTGGTTGATTGTAAGATGACTATACAAAAATCTTTTGTGTTTTTATATCCCATCAATAAACAATTAGGGAAAAGCCTAGTAAAACTAACATAACAGCAACAAACACTATAAGAGTTTCTAGAATATATCTAACAAATGTCTTTTAAACACCCATATAGAGAAAATTATACAAGTATTAAAAGACATTCCAGATGATGAACTAATGAAAGCATAAGCTATATGTGTGAATGAAGAGGTATTTTATTTTTTAAATTTATTTATTTAAATTAGTTTCAAGGGTACAGTACATTGGTTAGATATCTATAATGTTCATAAAATGATCCCTCCAATTGCTCCCTCCCTTCCATGGCCCTCCTCTTAGCCATCGTATTAATGCTAAATGCATTCCCTCTTCCATGCTCCCCGTGCCCAACTATCAACTTCTAATTTGTACTTCTTTAACCCTTCACCCCATTCTCCCATCCTCCCAACTCCCCTCCCCTCTGTCCATCACCAAATTGTCCACTATGTTTGTGTCTTGTTTGATTAGTTTGTTTTTTGTTCCTTAGATACTGCATATAAATGAAATCATATGGTATCTATCGTTCTCTGTCTGATTTATTTCATTCAGCATAATAACCTATAGGTCCATCCATGTCATTGCAAATGGTAGGATTTTGGTTTTTTTAATGGCTGAGTAATATTCCATTGTATATATGAACCATAATTCTTTATCCAATCATCTGTTGATGGGCATTTAGGTTGCTTCCACATCTTGGCTATTGTAAATTGTGCTGCCATGAATATTAGAGTGCATAGATCTTTATGAATTATTGTTTTGATTTTCTTTGGATAAATACCCAGAAGTGCAATTGGTGGGTCAAAAGGTATATCCATTTTTAATTTTTGAGGAACCTCCATACTGTCTTCCATTGTGGCTGTACTAATTTGCAATCCCACCAACAATATATGAGGGGTCCCTTTTATCCGCATCCTCGCTGACACTTGCAGGTTTTTGTTTATCGATGATAGCCATTCTGACAAGTGTGAGGTGATATCTCATTGTGGTTTTAATTTACATTTTTCTGATGATTAGAGACCTTGAGCATCTTTTTATATGTCTATTAGCCATGTGTATTTCCTCTTTGGAGAAGTATCTGTTCAGGTCTTCTGCATATTTTTTAATTGGATTGTTTGTTTTTTTATTGTTGAGTTGTATAAGTTCTTTATATACTTTGGATATTAACCCCTTATCAGATGTATCATTAGCGAATATCTTCTCCCAGTTGGTTGTCCTTTTGTTTTGATGATGGTTTCCTTTGCTGTACAAAAACTTTTTAGTTTGATGTAGTCACAATTGTCTATTTTTTCCTTTTGTTTCCCTTGTCCAAGGAGATATATCTGAAAAGAAATTCCTCTTAGTAATATCAGGGAGTTTATTGCCTATGTTTTCTTCTCAAAAGCTTTATGGTTTTCAGTTTTACATTTAAATCTTTAATCCATTTTGAGTCTATTCTTGTACATGGTGTAAGAAGGTGGTCCAGCTTTTTATTTTTTTGCATGTATCTGTCCAATTTTCCCAAAACCATTTATTGAAGAGACTGTCTTTACCCCACTGTATGAAGAGGCATTTTTAAAAAAATGTCAGATCTTTTCCAATTGACCTAAAGGTTCAATACAATCCCAAACAAAATCATCTCAGGATTCGTTGTAAAATTTAATAACTGATTCTAAAATGGTGATAGAGAAGCAAAGAGCCAAGTACCTCCAAACACTTAGAAAGAATAAAAAAGGCAGACTTACCCTCAGTGAAAACAAAGCTTATTATAATGCTAGATGAATCAAGACAATGTGTTACAAATTAAAAAAGAAAAAACTACTCAAAAGAATGAACTAGAGATTTCAGAAATAGGTCCAAATAGAAACAACAAATGAGAGAGGTGGCATTTCAGATCACTAGGGAAATGAGGTTCTCTTCGATTTTTGGTGATGACACAAATCAATTCACATGAATTCATGACTTAAATGTGAAAAGCAACATTTTAGGGTTTTTGTAAGACAATGTAAGAGAATGCTTTTCTATCCTATAATTCAAATATGATTTTTATGGCATTATGAGGTTAACTATCAAAAATTTAAATTCCACATTACTTCATAATGAGTCATACAAATGTATACACTAAAATTTTAACCAACATGGTTGCTCTTTACATTATAAGGCAGATACCACAATGAGCTGATTTCAAAACATTTTCAATAATAAATAATCTCCAGAATGAATAAATTAATAAAGATAATCTATAAATATTAAATAATTATTCTCTAAAAAAAAGTAAATTAACTTATTTGAGAGGCATGCATAATAATTATAGAAAAAAGACTAATATAAACTAAAACTGGTATTTTTCTTTTTGTTGTTTTTGCTGTTCTAACATCAAATATATATTTTCTTTTCAGACCAATTTTTCCATCCTAAAAAATTCCAACTCTCTAAGTAAAATACACCTCAACCCAAAAATCACTCTTCTAAACAAGCCAACAATTTAAGCAAGGATATAATAGGAGAAAAGTAATACCTACCTTCTTCTTCTACTGTATTCAAAGCATTTTTTTATATTATCAAATGTTATTACTACAGAATTTGGATCTTCTCCTTTTATAAAAGTCCTAGAAATTTTGCCTGTGCATTTAGCCATCAGGTTGGATAAAAGCAACCGAATTCCTTTAGTTTATTGAAACTTTCCTGGGTTGTTCAAACCTCACTGACCATAATCATTGCTGAATAACTTGATATCAAGTCCTTAGAAATAAACCGAAGTAGTATATGTATATATACGCTGTTAGTGTTGTCTTTAGCACTCTAGTGACAATTCCCTACAAATATTAAGAGAGAATATGTTGGAAATAGATTATCTCTTATCACAAACTCATGAGTCATTAACATTACGTATCTGAACAGTTTTGTAAGCATAGTCATTTGCAGAATATATACATATATAGTTATAATCTGTCTTATTTGTTTTCTGCTTCTTTAAGAGTTTTCCAATAATAGCAGATGGTCACAGAAATGTTCAAAAAATGATTTTATGAATATTAGTTTTTAATCTCTTAATTTTTAAAAAAGCAGCACATATCAACAAATATGCTTAGTTCAAAAATGAGTCTTTACAAATAATATTCTCAACTCAGGCATTTTGGTAACATATTCCAGTTATATTTCTTTCAAACTTTTCCATCTTATTACTTATACCAAAATCAATCTAAAAACTTAGATAGCATTGGTCTTTCTTCCAGCAGTGTTAATAAGTACTTTAAAAGTAGTGTAGATTAAGAACTAATACTTCAAAATGCTGGTTGTTATATTAGTCTCATGTGATTTGCCAAACATTGAAAAACAAGTAGAGCTGATAAACTGGTGGTCATTAGTACTCTTATGCCCAGCTTTGTCATGTTTTATACATCAAGCAAACAAAGTCAATTTTGCATGGCGCTTCTCAAATAGATTGTAAACTCCTCAAAGGCAGGACTATTTTCTTCCAATGTTGCTTCCCTTACACTGCCTTGTGCCTACTTGGCTCTATATTATTAATTGGAAAAAGAAAACTAAAATTAAAATTAAGGTTGTATTGTGACCAAAAACAGTGGATAGAATTGGTATTTTTGTGGAACTCTCTTTACTTCCACCCTCTTCAATTGTACTATCTGCAAAAACACTGTTCAAGTTCATGAATTTAAAGAAGTCCCCTTAAATGCAAATAGCTATTCTTTCAGGCTCCATATGGTCACCAAATAAATTATTTCTGAGGCTTTGTTTAAAACATTCATAAATAAAAATTGGAGAGAATTTTTAGTTTCTCTTTCTAAGATGAGTGCACAAAAAAATTTCAACGGAATCATTTGAGTTATTGGCCCTTTACAAAACAGTCACAGAGGCATGGTTTCATATTGAACAAGCACTTTTGACTAAAGCTGTTTGGGGCTTTGATTCCTTTTTGAGTCAAGTTGCTTAGTATTTTAGGTTTTATTTTTTGTGGTAAACAAGAATGCCCTCCTGCCTTAAAAAGATAAATTGAGTTTTGTTTCCTTTGTTTCATATCTTGCAGCTGTGCCTTTGGAGTAAAAGCTGTTACTACATCTTTTTACTGTGTCATAAGTCACTTGGGCTTTCACCAGTGGACCTGTGCATAAGCAAATATCTCTAAATATAATCTAGAACTAGTATTAGCTGACTTAAATGATACTTCTTCTTTATAATGTGACGTCTTCAAAAGAAACACGGGTACAGAAACTAGAGGCTGTAGTGCTCAACAAGATAGACTTTTCCCACGAGACTTAATTAAACATTATAAATTCTATAGACTTTTCTGTATCAATACCTTTTAAAAAAATTTTTTTTAATTAAAAAAAAAATCTCCAGAAACAAGATGACAGTGAAAAGTATGCTGCTTCTCTGATTGCTTGCCATAGAATTCATTAGATTCTGGTCTGCATTCTTTCAACATCATTTACAGCTACAAGAAAAACCAACAGCACCTCCAACAGAAAAGAAATGAACAGTGAACTCTGCAATTCATCTCCTGTTTATTTTGATAAGAGACCTATATTAGTTTTAATGAAATTCTGACAGGCAGCAGCAACAGCAGCTGCAATGAGTTCATTTCCTTGAATTTTTTTAACCCAAACAGTCTACGAGCCTACCCTTTCACAGAAAGACATTTCTGTGACCATTCTATTAAATTTTAGCTAAGAAAAAATGTTTTCCATTTATCATACATGTGGAGAGACAGGTTACAAAAAAACAGCTACCCTAAGGATTAATTTTTATGAGTCATCTTTTATTGTTGCTAAGAGCTGAAGTTAGCATTCTTATTTTGAAGTCATTTTAAATATTGTGTATTAATTAACATTTATTGTATTGATGTAAAATTTACTAAATCATCTCTTATTAGATATTCAAATATTTCTTCTATTCAAATGATATGTAAGAAATATGAATGGTTCACATTTTAAATTTCATTAGAAGCTGTTATTTCAGCATAATTTCCTGTTTCAATTCTCTAAAACTTGTTTAGAAAATTTCCTTTTAATGACAACATAATCAGTGTTCAATCCAGAAGAGAATTTAAAAGAGGAAAAACGTAGACAAGAGTTAGAGGCACAAGAGAAGACATTTTGATCATATGTACAAAATTTTTCAACCTGAACTTTGAGTCTTCCAATTTGATATAAGTTGCCCCATGAGAAGAAAAATGGTGAACAACAAAAAATTATTTTCAATAAGCGAAAACTCTATGATATAAAGTTGAAATTTCTAAACTACTGAAGAGTTTCAGTGCCCTCAATACATCAATCACTGTAAGAAAATGTTTCAAGTTAGTTCTGACAAGAAAAGAGTAAATGCACTTCATTTTGCTTTTTAATATATCCCACAGTCTAAGAAGTTCTGAAGCTACAATTTGAGGTAATTATTTATATTACAACTGTTTTTTTCTAGTTTATGAAAGGAACCATAGCAGTATTATTTTAAGTATAGCAAACCCCACAATACTTAAGTATTTGCTTAAAGATTATTTTCTATTTTGTCATGGATTGGATAAAAACCTGATAAAAAATGGTTGACAATTTATCAAAAGTAGAGATCCAACAACTTGGAAAATATGGAGTCATGGTTCAATTTTCAATTTCATTTGCAAACACTTTTCCCTAGAGATTTATCTCTATTAAATGTGTCAAATTAGTTAATTGTATTTCGTATTTGGTAGTCTAAGCAAATTTAAATTATCATTTTTGTCATCTAACAAAAATATTCATGCAGTGCCTACTATATACTAGATATTAAATGAAAAAAGTAGAGATATAAATGTGAATACAGTAAATAAGATATAGTATAGGTATTATTGTTTGTGTTCATAGTTTAGAGGAAGAAATAGACAAATGACTAATAACTGATATAAAGTAAAAAAATATTCTTTGTGCAATGTTTTAAGAGTACAGAATGAGAGGAGTCAGGGAAAGCCTCAAAAAAAGAGGATTTTTTTTTTGCTAGATCTCGATGAATGAACAGAAGTTCACCAAGTAGGAATGAAAGAAAATATCTCCATCAAAGAGAAGAGCCAAAAATAAAGGCATAGTGATGTTCTATTGTATGACAGATGTAGAGAATAGTGCGTACTTACTTTATGAGGTCATAGACAATTTGGAAATGCTGAAAAAACAAATTAGGAAGAGGTTTGAGGCCATATTATGCATGGCTTTTTAAGCTAGATTGAGGGCTTACATTTTTCCTTTAAAGACAGGGATCTAAGAAAGGTTGAGAACAGAGGAGGACAGTATGTGAAATACATTTTATTTCATAAAAATGTAAAAATTTTTGAGGCTTGACTGAAAGTGAGAGAATTTGGAGGTAGAAAACTATTATGTTTGGATGATAGTTCAGGTGAGAGATAGTAAGGATGTTTGGCAGTGAAAAAGAAGACAGAAGTGATTTTAGAAACACTTAAGAAGTAAAACCAAGTATGATTTGGTACTTGGTACTATTTAGTTATGGTAGATTGGTACCATTTGGAGGTTGTAGATTATTGAGAGGAAAGAGTTAGGGATGATCTAACTCCATTTGGATGTGGTACCATTTTGAAGGCATGCCTATCATTTGGATATGGTATATTATTAAATGAAGAGTAAAGAATAACTTTGAAGTGTCCACTTGAGCTACTGAGTAGATGATATTGCCATCAACCAAAACAACAAATCTAGAAAAAGCAGCATCACTGGAAAAAATAGAAGATGGTGTTTGTATTTATTTAGACAAAATACAATATAATATAATCTCAAAGAAAGCAGTAATTTCAGAAAACATATTATTTTAATAGTTTTGCTTTTAGGCTTTAAAGTGAGGAAAGGAACAATTTAATGACCTTATAATTAACCTTTAGTTTTCTTTAAAAAAAAAACTGTCTAAAATTATGTATAACTATGTAAATAGAAATTAATATGTGTATTGGAAGTTAAAAAGTATGTAAATATTAAGATGAAATTCTAAAAAAAGAATGGGACATAAGGAAAAATAATAGATTTTTTTAAAAATTAAGTATAATAATTAGAAATGAAAGATATAGGCATTTAAATTAAAAACTTAGTAGATATGTTTTTTAAAAAAAAACTGGTTAAACACAGCTAAGAACAGGATTAGTTATTTGCAAAATAGTTGAAAAAATTGCCCAGGATATAGCCCAGAGGTATAAAGAAATAGGAAAAAAATTAAAAGAGACAAGAAAAACAAGAAAAATTCTATATACATCTAAATGGAGATGTAAAAACTAAAAATAAAGAGAATGATGGAGAGCCAATGCCTGAAAAGAAATGTCAGGAATTAGTAAGCTGCCATGTTTTGATGAAGCCTGTGAGAATATTTGTGGTAAGGAACACTGGGTAGTCTTTTAGAAGCTGAGAGTGGTCCCTACTAACAGCAAGAAAACAAGGACCTCAGACCCACAGCTTCAAAGAACTGAATTCTAACAACCATCATGTGAGTTTGAAAGAGAATCCCAAGCTCCAAAAGGAACATGATGTGGCCAATGGTTTGTTTGCTGCCTTGTTAAAACCTGAGCACAGGACTCACCTGAGATGTGCTCCTGACTCACAGAAACTAGGAGTTAATAAATCAAAGGACTCAGTTCACTAAAAGAGAGAAGGAGCAAACTCTCCAGCAGTAGAAATAAGAATAAGGTCCTTGTTCTGAGATGTTCATACATAGAGAGGATAACCACTCAATGAGAATGTTAGAAGAGATATGAACTTTTTATGTGAAGAGTGGGACAACTTAATGCCTCTAGGAACACATTGAAGCACTTCATTGAAGCCTATGCTTCAATCCAGAAGCTTCTGTGTGAAAGGTATGCAGAATCCCAGAGATTCAGACTAAGCTCTCTTGGTCACATCAAAAAACAAACAAACAAACAAACAAATAAATAAAAAAACCAAAACCAACCAACCAAACAAACAAACAAACAAAAAAAACAGAAAAAAACACACATGTCCAACAGATTTGGCCAAAAAAATCTTGCCATATGTCTTGCTTGTTTATATCCTTTCTACTCTGAAAATATGCTAGGCCTCCTGATACAGACTTTTGCTAATGCTGTTAAAATAAATGATTGCATATTAAACACCTACTATAAGTCCCATTGTATAATAATTTTCTTTCACACTTAAAGTGTGATTATTAAAGTCATATTTGTACTTGCTGTATGTATCATGACCAAGAAAGTATGATATTATCCTTCTAAATAATTAGTGTGGCTTCCTTATGAAACCATCTCGAATAGGTAATAAATCACGTTCATGGTTTGTGAATAGCTCTGCATGATGCTCACGCAAAGCCAATCTGGGATCTTGTCCTAATAACTGTAGAAGTGGGCCAGGGAGATTTTCCAATATCAGAGATCGGAGTGAAAGTGTCAATCCACATCAGGGATATGCAGTGATGAAGAATGTCAGATATTATTATTCAATATTACTCATTTAAACTTGCTGGCAAACACCACAGATGCTAGATACACAGCAAGGTAGTTGAGTGCATGGCTATTTTTCTAAAAGAAATAGCAATTATTGTCAATTTCAATTATAACTCTTTAGCTAGTAGAGGACATTTAAAAATATATAATCAGAAGATATATGTATTTATAAAGTCTATATGACATAAAGAATCATGCAATAACAAACATTCACATACCCACTTCTACAGTTTAAAGGAAAAGCTACCATTTCTTTTTCCTGTGAGAATCTGAGTGGTGCCTTGAAAGAAGACTCTGATACAAGACGCTCCAAATACAAGTCTGAGTCAACTAAAAGTGGCAAAGACCCGGTTTAAACTACAAAACAAAATGCATCTACCAACCCTCTTTAATTCTCAAATTAGCTCATCTTTTAAATGCAAAACATAGTCACTGGAAGCAATATTCCTCTTTCTTTGTCTTTGTGGATGCCTCTATCCACACTAACTCAACCTCCCCAAATCAGACCTACTATCAAGCTCCTTGGCTGTGGATTCTCCTCCATCATCTCATATTCCATCCCATTCTCTAAACTCAGCAGTAGCAGATTGCAGCAGTAACACTGGTACTAATGGTGAGACACTAGAAAATTACAAGAGAAACAGTCTGTTTAGACCGCTATAACAAAAATATCATAGACTGGTGGGTTAAACAACATAGATTTCTCATGGTTCTGGAGACTGAGAAGTCCAAGATAAAGGTGCCCATAGATCCATTGTCTGGTGAAGTCTGCATCTTGATTCGTAAATGGCCATCTTCTCTCAGTAACTTCACATGGCAGACAGGACAAGGTAGCTGGGGTTTCTTTTATGTCACTAATCCCATTCATGTGTAGTCCACCTCCTAATACCATCACATTGGGAGTTAAGATTTCAACATATGAATTTTGGAGGGAATACAAATATTCAGTCTGTAGTGAAACCCCAACCCTAGAGTATTTAACATAGAATGTCTCTGATGAGGGATGTATTTGTTTCCTATAGATGCCATTGAAAATTACCTCGAACTTGGTGGCTTCAAACAACAGAAATGTATTTTCTTACAATTCTGAAGTCAAGAAATCTGAAATCAAGGTATCTGTCAGGGCCATTCTCCCTCTGAAGGTTCTAAGGGAAAATTCATCCCTTGCTTCTTCCAGTTTCTAGTGGATCCAGGTGTCCCTGGCTTGTGGCCACATCACTCTGTATTAACATTGCCCCAGCCTCTTATGTCTCAAAATTCCCTCTGCTTCTGTTATAAGAATACATAAAATTGTATTTAGGGCCCACCTAGATCATCCAAGATAAGCTCCTCTTCTCAAGATCCTTATTTGAATCATATCTTTTGCCATATTAGGTAATATTGACAGTTTCTGGGGACAAGAGTGTGGACATTCCTTTTTGAGAGCCAACACTTAGCTTACTGCAGAAGATGATCATTTGAATGACCAAAGTATAATCATCAATGAATATTAACAAAACTCTAGTCACAGCCTCCGGACACATATAAACTTAAGGTGAACATCTAAACTTCCCTCCTGGAACCTCTCAAAAAGCTCTCCACTTTCTGCTGCCAGAACCAACTCCCCACACAGTAACCCTAGCACACTGAAGTTAGAAGTAGAATAATATCTTATAAAATATAATGAATCTGGATTTTTTTTTTTTCAGGATAATCTCATTTTTCAGATACCTTTTCTGTCTAGCCTGGTGTTTTATAAGATAAAGATGAATCATGGGCTTTTGTTGTTCAGAAAAGGATTTCATTTCTGTAATAATAACAATAATTATTATTATTACTACTCAGATACCCATCTATTGATTCATTGTAGATACTTAATTTTTTAAATATTAATTCTGCTGTTAGAAAAGGCACTTAAGCTCTGAATTTCAGTTTCCTCAACTACAAAAACCATTGAACTATATGCTTTGATATGTTACAGGAAATACATGATAAACTAATTTGCAGGGAAAAAAAACATAACAACTGAATATTATCTACAATGAATGGAAAACATAGAGTCATATTTAGACGAGATTGGGCACGTTCATGGTGGTATGGCCATAGATGAGTCTTATATTTAGAAACACATATGAAGCATAATATTTTAAAATAACCAGACACTAAAACAAAGAAAACATTTTAAAAGCACCCAAAGGATAAAAACAGGTCGTCTTCAAACAAACAAAAACAGACTGTTAGAATGCTGCTCATTAGCGGTAATAGAGGAAGGAAATAAGGAATCTTCGAACTGCTTAGTTAAAATATTCGACCTAAAATTCTATGCTTAACTAAACCACAATTCAAAAGTAAAGCAAAAGAAAAACAATTTCAGATTTTAAAAAATTGTCACTCACGTATACTTATTAAATAAATGATTAGAAGACATAATTCAGGAAGAAAGTTAGACATTTATGCTAATAAAGGAAGGAGTAGGATGCAAGAAGCAATGATAAGCAAAGAAATTAGCAAGCATGAATAAATCTAATCAAGCATTGTCAAAAAAAACTAACAATAATTACTAATCTAGGTATAAAAATTAGGCGCAAATAAAATATGAAAAAGTGATAGTGAATGTATTTCTAAATGCTAGAAATTCTTTAAAGTGCATTTTATATATTAATTAGTTTAATTCTTAAAACAAATCTGTGGGATAGTTACTAATCCTCACTTACAGCTGGAGAAATCAGGCCAAAATAAACCAAGCAACTTGTTTAAGAAAACACAGCTGACAAATAGTAGACCCAGGATTTCAACCTAGCAAGTCTATACTCTTCAATATACTGTACTGCCACTGAATTAGTAACATAGAAGAGATATCTGAGAAAATTACCAAAAGAAAAAATGTAGACAATGATAATATGTAATATGGAGAAAAATGACTGAAGTTAAAAATTTTTCAATTTTCTTGTACCACTTTGGGAGAGATTAGAGGTCCTGATTAAAGTTAGACTTTACCAAGAAAAACAGGCAAAACAAACCAAGTCTTACATGTGCCACTGGCAAAAAATAGTATGGTAATATTTAGTAAATTTGAAGATATGTAAGTGCCAGTGATGAGAATATGTCGATGACCAAGAATTATGATTTCTTGAAACCATAGAACTATGATTCTTTTCTGTGGAAAATATGAAATGGCAAAAAGCTGAGTAGTTGACCATAGTAGACCATAGTGTGTGAGGACCATAGTAGAATTAAGAGAATTCTAACAAAATGATGTACCATTTGCAACATATATGGATCTTGAGAGTATCATGCTAAGTGAAATAAATCAGACAGAAAAAGTTGAGAATTATATGATTTCACTCATATGTGGGATATGAAACTGAAAGCAACAAACAAATAAGACAAACAAACAGAGACTCATGGACACAAACAACAGTTTAGTGGTTACCAGAGGGAAAGGAGGGTGGAAAGTAGATAAGGGTAAAGGAGGTCAAATATATGGTGACGGAAGGAGATCTGACTGAATACACAATGAGATATACATATAACATGCTACCAAACTGTACACTCAAAACTTATATAATTTTATTAACCAATGTCACCCCAATACATTTACTAAAAATTAAAATTAAAATGAGGTAATGTTGGAGCTGGGTATTAAATATTGCATTTTCCCTTTATTTATGTAAGTCACTCTAGTAAGCATTGGTGAAAAAAAATATGAGTTTCCTGAATTCAATTTCCAGTGCTGCTACCAAATCACTGTGAACTCACAGTAAAAAAAAAAAAAAAAAAAAAAATGGGCGATTATATTTCATAACTGTACAGTTTCTTCTAGGCATATATATTAAATCACAATCCTCATAATATACCTACTGTACAGTAGTAGATCTTACCACTATTACTAAACATCAAATAAGTACTCAATAAAACTTGGCCATTATCTTTAATATTGCTATCATCAGTATATTTGAGCATGAGGAAGTTCTCATTGGTTCTCAAGTATTATTTAGCATAAAAATTTCCTGAGGATCTTAGTAAAATGTAAAATTCCAGGACTCATCTCTGATTATTCTGATTCCTCTGCTCTGGGATAAGGTAGAGAAATATAGAATTGTTAAAAACCTACCTAGACAATTCTAATGCAGATAGTCCTCGCTCAATACTTTGAAGAACATATAAGAGGACCAAAGAATATACCAACCAGCAGACTAAGAAGTTCTATGTAGCCTGGTATACTTATTAACCCAATACATACAAGTCAGGTCCCAGACATTTCTAACATATCACTCTGGGCTGATCTAGAAAAAATATGGATGAATTTACCACAGTCTCTAGCTCCAAATTATCAAATTTAATTCTGAAGCTCATAAAGATGTTCTATTCAATTTGGAGAAAGTTTTAAGGAGTTTATACTAGGACCTTGTAATTAATTTGACACTGATGAATCACCTCGTTTGCAAAAGTTCAAAGACTCATACAGAAGTGAACATATAAGCCAGCATTGTTCATCAATCATAAAAGATGTTATCATAGAGGTAAAGTTGAAGATCAATTGGGACATGTCTAATTCCATCTTTTGAGAGTCAAGAAGATTTCACAGAGGTAAATCTTGAACAAGATTCATATGGTAAATGGGAACTTTGCTGTCCTAAACAAGAAGAAAAAGAAAAGCAAAATAAGGACACATGAGTTACAAGATACTCAAAGCAAACACCTCCATGTGACAAAGAGCCAAAAGTAAGAAATAACTGGATGCTGGGCCCACTTTAGATACCTCAATGCTTAACTCAGCCCTCTGTCTAAGGCCACACCCTGTTATGGTGAAATCTGGGAATACTTCTGAACAGGTACCACTTCCTTACAACTTAGCAAGACTGAGAATAACTTCCTAATTTGTTCAAAACATATATAAACTAAATCAAAATTCACTTCTATTATCAGCTCACAGAAGTGTTATCTGATACTTGTGCTGCCTTGTTTTTTTTCTTTTCTAAAGTTAAACATTTATATCTAATTATCTCGAAATTGATTTGATATAACTTGTGACACTGCAAAATCTAGAAGAGGATAAAATAGACTTCTAGATACTCTATCAAATTAATTTTGTAAGCTTTTTCCTGTGTATGAGACTCACACCCTTACTGATTCTTTTCACTCTTAAAGTGATGAAATAGTCTAACAGGGCTCAGAGAAAGCTCCCCATAGAGCCCATCCCACATGCTGTCTTCTCTGTATGTTCTCCCAATCCTCCACTAGTGACACATCTAAGGAAGCCAGGAGGACACTGTCCTGGACATGGCAGATGGAGAGGGACACTACAAATATAACATTTGTTTTTTTGTCCTTTCTTCCTTTCTGGCTCAGTAAAAGGGATAACCTTATATTTCTGTTTGACTGGACAAACCCTGTTAATTTCTATTATTCCTGCATAATTATTCATTGTGTTCCCTTTCAACTCTCAAAGGTGTCCTAATTTAGATGATAAATTATATGATCATATAATTATATGATATTCATTGAGTATCTATGTGCAAAGGGCTATTAGAAGAGTTTTGACTCAACCACAATGAGATATCACCTCATGCTTATTAGAATGGCTATCATCAAAAAGAAAACTGATGAAGATGTGGAGAAAAGGAAAGCTTTATACATTGTTGGTAGAATGTAAAGTGGTGCAGCCACCACAGAAAATGATATGGAGGTTCCTCAGAAAATGAAAAGTAAAACTACTACATGATCCAACACTTCCGCTTCTGGGTATTTATCTGAAGGAAACCAAATCACTGTCCCAAAGAGATATCTGCATCCCCATGCTCATTACAGCATTATTTACAATAGGCAAGACATGAAAGCAACTTACACATCCATTGATGAATAAATGAAGAAATACACACACACACACACACACACACACACACACACACACACACACATCATTCAGCCATATAAAAAAGAAGGAAATCTTGCCATTTTCAACAACATGGATGGACCTCGAGGGCATTATGCTAAGTGAAAGAAGTCAGACAGTGAAAGACAATGCTATATGATCTCATTTATATGTGGAATCTAAAAAAAAAAATTAATAGAAAAATAGATCATATTTGTGGTTGCTAGAGGCTAGGGACATGATGTTTTGGAGGAATTATATGAAAGTGGTCAAAAGGTATAAACTTCCAGTTATAAGTTCAGGGTATGTACTATATAACATGATGACTATAATGACACCATATTGTATATTTGAAAGTTGCTAAAAGAGTAAATCTTAAAAGTTCTCACCCCAAGGAAAAAATTATAACTATGTGAGGTGATTGATGTCACCTAATCTTGTGGTAATCATTTTGCATATATACATATATCAAATCATCATGTTCTGTATCTTAAATTAATACAATGTTATATGTCAATTATATTTTAAGAAAACTGGAAAAAACAGTTTTGACTCAGATAGTTCTCACTTTTTATGCTCAACGAATTGTGAAGTAGATACTATTTTTAGTCTCATTTCACACATGAGAAAACTGAAGCACTAAGACATTGAGTGACTTGCTGAAGGTCAGAGCTAACAAGTGCAGGAGCCTGGATATAATTCCAGTAGTGGGCTCCAAAGCCCATACTTTTAAGTACTACTCATACTGCTTTTCAATGACAAGGTGTGTAAAAAGCAACGTTCTGCAACTACAAGGGACATATTATTATTTTTTCCATTTTAGAAATGAGAATATTGAGAGAAAGAGAGAAATTTAATAGCTTTTCTAAGGTCATCGACTCAAGAAGTCCAGCTGCAAAATCTATGTTCCTTAACTCCATTCTATACTCTCCCTTGAAGTATTTCAAAACTTACAAATCCAAGGGGAGACTGGACTTTTCAGGAGGTTGCACACACATCAGACTTCAACAGATCATTCTTTTTCACTCTTACGATGAGTACAAAAAATCACAATAGAAACCTCACCCTTTTGTAAGAGCACACACAGTCTTGCATTTTTTACAGTTATGTTTCAGATGATTTAAGGAAGAAAACTTTAATGTTCAGAGTTGTAAGATGTGAGTTAAATCTGGACCTTAGGCAAGTGAATTTTTTTGAGCTTTTGTCTTTTCATTATGTGAAAACAGAGACAAAGCTAGGGAAAATGATATAGTAGCTATAGGAGAGCCTCAAAGCCTGTGAATGTTCTGTGGGGTTTGCCTCTAAGAATCTTAAGTTTGTCAGTTAATGTACCAGTACCTCAACCCAGGAATAGCAATAGCAAGAGGGATCAGGGTCTTTTCTTGGCTATAATTGGCCTCTAACAAGCATGCCCTTCTCTAATCACACCTGGAAGCTGTCATATGCAGAGAACAGTGGCCATTAGCTATAATATGTAATCCATTGAATTTACAAACTAGAAATGAAAAATATTCACACATCCCTCCAGACTTTTCTTCACCCATCAACACTTCATATTCTGCATGTTGTGAGACTAGTCATATTCTGCCAATTAGGCTAAAGAAGATTAATCCAAACACCTGTTTAATATCTTTTCTGTAATGCTTACTCATTATTCCCTGCAGGGAAGAACAACAAACAAACTGCAACGTGTATAAAAAAAAAAAACAACAGGAGGTATGCTGTTGGGACACATAGAGACACACACGTATACACATATACACCATATACTATACACTCAAAACCATCTGAAATATATTAACTACCATATTCTGTCAACTTTGAAGAAAATTAAATGAATCACCTAATTTGTGTTACAAGTAAGTATTTATGTGAAAGCCTAAGTAGAAATATTTATTTTATTTAATATTGACATTGTCACACACAAAAAAAGTCAGCATGTGGTCTCTTCTCACATGTATAATAACTGTGTATGGTGACAGACGGTTACTAGATTTATTTTGGTGATCACTTCATAAGGTATATAATTGTTGAACCACTATATTGTTTACCTGAAACTAATATAATATTACATGTCAACTATAATTTAAAATTTTAAAAATAAAATAAAAATTTTAAAATATAAATAAGGCAGGCTAGAAAAATAAATCATAAATAAACAAATAGATAGATAGATAGATAGATAGATAGATAGATAGATAGATAGATAGATAGACAGATAGATAGATAGATATTTGTTGAATGGAAAAAAGTCAGCATGTGGTTCCCTTTCACATATGATGAGTGAATGCAGTTTTCGCAGTAGGAATATCTAGCCCACTCACCTTTGTACCTTCTCCCTAAAACAACTTTGTAAAGCAAATTATCCTTTTTTAAAACTAATAGTTTGCTTTTGAATTGAAAAATGTCTTCTTGTCACTTGTAGTCATGTCTATGTGACAATATCAATTCGATTTTATAAGAAACAATTCATTTTTAAGTAGGAAAGCAAACTAATCAATGAAGGAGTGGCAGAGACCAGAAAAGAGATGAAAATCAAAGAGGAAATGTTTCTGTCTGCTTTAGATCTATTATCTTTATTTATTTTTTAATTCCTTAAGTATAAAAATTACCATATTAAAGCAAAAATATGTTCTTATTGCAAAAGAAAAAAAAAGGAAAGAAGGAAGGAAGGAAGGAGGGAAGGAAGGATGGAAGGAAGGATGGAAGGAAGGAAGGAAGGAAGGAAGGAAGGAAGGAAGGAAGGAAGGAAGAGGCAAACAAAGAAAAGAAAAGAAAAGAAAAGAGAAAAGAAAAGAAAAGAAAAGAAAAGAAAAGAGAAAAGAAAAGAAAAGAAAAGAAAAAAGAAAAGAAAAGAAAAAAGAAAAAAGAAAGAAAAGTAAAGAAAAACCATGATTTATGTACACTCCAAAGTGTTCATAAATTTGAGTGGATCCAACCCTCTAATACATATAATTATACATTTTTAAATCTCCCAACTTTATCCCTTTTACTTCTATTGATAGTTTAGCAAATCTTGTTTCTTCCCCCTTGTATCTATAATAAATATTCATTTACACACCAATGCTCAAAGAGCCCAGAAAAACTTTGCCAGTAACCCCAGTGGCATACCCTATGTCTGGTTCCTAGAACACACTTTTCACACCTCAATCTCTTTCGCATGTAAGATCTTTGTGGGGAAGGAACTGCAATGGAAAGGTCCAATGTCAAGTTTGATCAGTTCTCCTGTTTCACAAAAAGAAAGCTAAAAATGAAAAGAATTAGAAGAAGAAGAAAAGGAGGTAGAGGAATTAGAGGAGGTTAACTATGAGTGCTATAACTGTCTTTGCGATATAAACTATTTTTACTATTCAGTGAGAGCCAGCATATGAAAATTAAATAAAATTATACTTTGGCAGCAGTTTAGTAGAAAAGACTTGGAAAATTTAATTGGATCCAATTTTACCACCTACTGGTTGTGTGAACATGGAAGAAAACTTAATCTTTCTAAGTTTAGTGCATTATCAGTAAAAGGGAAATACAATGTCACTGAGATGTTATTTAACCCGTGAGAGTTGAATGAGATGATATATATGAAAGTGACTTATAAACTGTGATATTCTAAAGATACTTGTTTCTGGCTATTGCTACGCTTTGTTGCGAAAATAAATGCATGTTTTAAAGAGAATCAGTTCAATTAATTTATTAACAAACATTTTGTTTTTAATCACTCATGGAATTTATTATTGGGTTATTTGATAAAACTTAAGTGAATTACTTAAATTATTGATATCACTATTTTTCCCATGCCCTTTTTTCTTTCATACCATTAAGGAGAACAAATATGCTGACCCAAACTAATATCAACACCAGGATACTAGTTTAGTGATGACTGTATGTAGGCATCATTTGGAGTTAATGCAATATCTTTCTAGGTTTTGTAAATAAGCTATATAATTCTAAAAATGGAATATTTCTTTAGAAATAATATGCATTAATTACTTAGGAGAATAATAAGTATGTATTAAACATATACAATAGAATTCCAACATTATTAATAAGCTGTCTGTACTTAAACAATCAACTCCTCCTCATACAAGGCATTAGAATACTCACTACCTTGCTGATTTCTCTAGATGACCTGTCTTGAGTTTCCAGGTTTCACTTTGTTTTTCTTTCCCTCATAGTGGAAAGAGCTTTTTATGTTCTTCAGGATCCTAGCCATTTTGATGAAAAGAATGGCTTCCTGCTAGTGTCCCCATAAAGACCTTCTCCTCAGGAAATGAGATTCCCATCTCTGGTACACTCACTCAGGTTAATGCAGACCAAAGCCAGTAAACCCCTGACCTTTTTAAATCCAGCGCCAGGACCCCAGAAGTTAGTCACAAAGAGCCCGCTTGGTTACCCAAAGCATCAGTATTGCTTACCCACTCCATCAAGAAATAGAATATTCTGTGCTTTCCTTTTTTGTACTTATTGTCTTACAATGGGCATTTCACTCTTCTCAAAAATGCTGATTTTTTTTTCTTTCTATAAAAGAAATATGTATAAGTGTCAGGGATGCATTTTTTTAAATTATTTATCTTCAAAATACAGTGTCTACCCTCAAACTGTTCATTGTCTGTCTGTGCAGAAACTAAACAATGAAAATCATTGCAATAAAATAGACCAATAGATATGTACACTAAGTGAAATGATAGCCCTGGATTGTTGTTGCTGGTATTTTGTTTTGTTTTTATTTTGTTTTGTTTTGTTTTGTTTTGTTTTCGAGGTGAGAGGAAGTAGTAAGCTTTACTTCCTGTCTCTTGGAACTCTTATTTATGAAACTGAACTTCCATATATGAGATGTATAAGACATATGAAAAGGCAATATGTAGTTGCTGTAGTCAACAGCCCTAGCTTAACACCTAGACAACAGTTAACACATGCTAGCCAAATGTGTGACCCATCTTGGATATCCAGGTCAGTTGAGCCTGCAGATGACTCCAGCACCAGTCTTTAACTGACTGGAACCATAGGAGACAGCCTAGGCAAGAACCACCCAAATGAGCTTCATTAGCACACAGAAGCATAAGAGATAATAACTCATTACCTTAAGCCACTAGATTTTACAGTGTTACCCAGCAGTAGATAACTGGTGATCAGGGATGAAGTTCTGGGTAATCTCACTGATATTTCAGAAGTTAAGTTTTTGGTTACATCACCAGACAAGCAACTTAGACTAGCTAAAGTGCTGCCCAAAGATGAGAAAAAATCTAAAATGAATGCTAGAGGAAAGAGAGATAATGAATATCCATCATCGTCTTGGAAGGAGTAGCAGCACTGGGAACTGTGGCTGTTTCACTAACATTCCTGTACCAAATCTTATAAAGATTCCTGCTAAACACCACCTTGAAGGACTTAATGTGGGACATAAGATCTATATAATCTAAGGAGTGGTATACCAGACACTTCTGGTGCACTGGGTCATATCTCTTCAACCCCCATTTGATTTCATTCTCAGCTGCAGTAGACAGTTCCATATGGACTCAAGCTTATCTAATGCTGAC
Source organism: Eidolon dupreanum (assembly GCA_028627145.1). Classification (NCBI taxonomy): domain Eukaryota; kingdom Metazoa; phylum Chordata; class Mammalia; order Chiroptera; family Pteropodidae; genus Eidolon; species Eidolon dupreanum. The sequence goes on from CM053507.1 coordinate 96,933,566, forward strand.
AGCATCCACATCGAATGTACATCCTTTTGTATTTTGCCTCAGAACTTCTCTAACGTTTTAAGAACTTGGAAGTGCTGAAACGACAAATGGCAGAGGTAAAGGGAGATTTAATGCACCTAGAGAGAAACAAACAACCAATAAGAAGTTATACTCCAACCTCCTGTCCTCAAAGTAGAAAAACCTGGGCAGTATTACATCACACTTTCCAGAAGATGCTGAAGGAGTTGAGCCCTACTGACCACAGCAGCTACTTTTAGAAAGCATACTTACATTGAATTTTCTTCCCTATCAATCTCATTCTCCTCATTTTCTCACTTCTGATTCTTTGGATTGACACCAAAATAAACTACCTGTACCCAAGTCTTTGTTTTAGGTTCTGATTTCATAAGGAACCCATATTAAGATGATCAGATTGATAACAGATTTGCTATCAACATTGGTATATACAAGGAACCTAGAGTTCTATACCCCGCCCACTCAAAATCGAGCATGAAAGAAATATATTTCAGACTTGCAAAGATACATAATTCTTTCCTCCCATGAACTTTTTCTGGAAAAAAAATATTAGATATAATCTACAAATTTGAAAATATATTCTGAGAAAAAGGCTGGAAATCCAGCAAACAATGGAACTAACTCAGTAGTACAAAAGTAAAGAAATTCTGGATGATAACAGTACAGCACATAGAGCAAGTATTTAGTCAAAATTAGAAATGTAGAAAGCCAGAGGACTCAAAAAAATGCTTTCAGGAAGAAAATAAACTCTACATAACACGTATATTATTACGAAGCTGGGAAGACATTTATAATATCATGAAAGTTATATAGTTTCTACTATTATAGGAATAAAAAGGTAATAAAAATTCTAGATGAAATATTGTAAAAGAAAGTTATACTCCACATCTGAAGCAACTAATATGTGATATGATTTATTTTGATTTACCTTTTTTTTTACTAAAGAGTAAAATAGCTTTTTTTCATGTATAGTTCTATGTGTATTAACACGTTAATACCACTACAATCAGGATATAAAATGGTGCCCTCAACCCAAAAATCTCCACTTTTTTGTTGTTGCACTGTCTCCCTATTCCTAACTTCTAGCAACCACTGATTTTACATCATTAGTATAGCTTTGCCTTTTCCAAGATGTCATATAAATGCAATCATATGGTACACAACTTTTTTGAAATAGCCTTCTTTAACAGCATAATGCCTTCAAGATCTACCTGTGTTGGTGTGTGTATCAATAGTTAACTCCTTTTCATTGCCGAGTATTCCATTATATGGAATGTGCCATAATTTGTTTACTTATTCATTGAAAGACTGGGTTATTTCTAGATTCTGGCAATTATGAAAAGAGCTGCTATAATATTTGTATACAGGTTTTGAGTGAACGTAAGTTTTCATTTCTCTAGGGTAAATACTTAAAAGTGGAATTGCTGAGTCATACATAGATGTACATTTACCTTAAAAGAAATTGCCAGACTGCTTTCCAAAGTAGCTGTGCCATTTTGCATTCCCATTAGCAAAGTATGAAAACTGCAACTACTCCACATCCTCATCAGCACTTTGTATTGTCATGTTTGCTTTATTTTGTTTTGTTTTTCAGCCATTTTTCTATGTATGTAGTGGTATCTCTTGGGATTTTAATTTGCATCTTCCTAATGGCTAATAACATTGAGCATCTTTTCATATGCTCATTTCCATCTCTCTCTGTTCTTTGTGAAGTGACTGTTTACTTGCTCATTTTGAAAAGTGGGCTGTTTAGTTTACTACTATTGAGTTTTAAGTGATCTTTATATATTCCAGATCTAACTCCTTTTTCAGATATGTGATTTGAATAATTAAAAACAATATAAGTAGCAAAACTTAGAAGGCTATGAGAGATAAGTGTTAGTACACATGAGTTAATTCCTCATCAAATGAAAATGTGAATATAGTGTACAGTCACAAGATAGTGTCTCAATAGAAAAAATTAGCAATGATGTTTTACTTGTCATTCACGCTGTTTTAAATTGTTCAAACTTCTATGTGCATGTGTTAAATAAGTTTCTACACATATGTATTAAAATATAGTTTTATATTATCAATAGTTAAGAAAGTGTGGGAAAGCAAAAGGAAATAAAGAAACAAGAAGAGTTTTGGGGAAGAAGCACAAAGAAAAAAATACAAAGAAAATGAAAGAAAGATAAGCAGATACAGGAAAAGAGGTGGAGAAATAAATTTTCACTGACAGAAGGACTGAAAAAAGGGACATCAGTGATGAAAACTGACTTTTATAGATTAAGTTGTCAACATATGGCCTTTGGGGATATTGTAACTAGAGAATTTTCAAACATTTTGAAACACTACAAAAATCTTGTAAAATATTTTGTGTCTGAAGTACAAGGATCTAACTTTCAAAGTGAGATGTCACTGTGAGTAAACTTTTTCAATTAAATAAGAACAAATAAACAGAAATATATCTAAAATCCAATCTTTAAGAATTAAACACTGGCCAGAGAATGTAAGTTTTTACAGAAGGATAGCATAATCAAATAATTAGAAAGTTCTTCTGAATACCCAAGACATTAACTACACTTTTACTGCTTAATAATTGTTGGGATAAGAGCCTTTCTAAATATCCTTTTTTTAATAGTCAATAGATTCCACAGATACACTTCTAAGTTCATAAACATTTCCCATGAGTACTTGCCTCCCAAGTTTCAGTAGCTATCATCAATGAGGTATAGAGAAAAATAGGAAAAATTATAACTATTTCACCATTTGAATTAAATATTTGATAACTACTTTTTAAAAGTTTTTCTATTTTTCAAATACAGTTGACATACAATATTATATTAGTTTCAGGTATAAAATGTGGTGATGATAACTTCTTTTGAACATAGAGTTGGAGAATGTATTTGTAGCAGGAGGAGAGAAGTAAGGGACCAGTGGGGAAGAAAAAGGAATCACCATTCAAGAGCAGAGGATACTAATGCTATAAAACCTAGATTTGTCCAAAATTTATCATCTTGGGACCACTGTGAAACTTAGGGCCAAAATACAGCATCCTAGGACACAGTTACCGTGTTGTCCTCCATGAAAACTTAGCATCAAATGAATAGCCTCACTAGAGGGTATTCATTTCAACTTCTAGTACAAGAAGTTCAACAGTTGTGAAAGAGTAACTGAACAATCGTGGAAAGAAACCCAAACTTTCCAAATCTACTAAAGAAGAAAGCTTCATGATTGAGGGGCCTTCTAACCACTATTATTTCCTATTATCTCATAGCAATAAGTGGACCACTGGCTTAAATATCAATGGTAAATTGCCTGAACTCCATGAAACAGAAAATAAATAAAAGAACTATTTTTTTGTAAGTAGAGATCTTAATTTTTTAATTATTTTTTCTCTCCTTGAGGAGGAAGTTGAATTGGCTACATCAGTGCAATAGATTTAATGTTCGGCTTTTTTCAAGCTTGTTTCAATTTGCTTTCAAATGTTCATCAATGAGGAAATGTTCTACTTATTTAGTGCAGGCCCATAAAAAAAGAGTTCCAGTGTTCCAAGGTTAACTGTTTGTATTTTTCCTAATATCATTTCAGTAGATCATTGCTCCAAGCTTTTGTCAACTATCTGTGATAATGAATTGATCTATATTCTAAAACTGGAAAATCCATCATAATATTTCAAAACCAGGTCACAGTATGTTTTCAGAATGTGTTTGTTTTTGTTTAAAACTGCTGTGTGAATGATTAAGGTTAAAGCCAATGAATGACTCCCAGCTGGAGAACAAAGTCACATTAAGGAAAAGATGTATTATGGACCAACAGTTGACTTAACTTATTTTTAACTTGCTTAAATGCATACAACCATCAATAGTATAAATCCCTCATGTGCCTTTTTCTCTCTCAACCATAAAACCAAGCATTTATTGTAAACACTTAAAATTTTAAGAAAATAAAAATTCAGAGTGACAGCATTAAATTAATGTGATGGGTAATATTTTGCTGAAGCTAAATTAAAACTCACGATATAAATATGGTACTGACTGCTGTATTTTAAGTTAGTGTTTTAGCAATCTAGTCACAGGTGCGATGGCATGATACCCTTGCCACTTTCTCTATTTAAACTATCATATCACCTCTGCTTCTCTGTGATATCATTTGATCTTTACTCTGTGCAAACATTGCATTTGTGTTTTAAGTCTGCCTCTGTTTTCCTCTTCTCAGTCCACTACAAGTGGTATATTACTTCTTCCCAATGCTCTTTCATAATATCAGATCCCAATTTTGTACATGCCTTGATAAATTAAAGTCTTAACCTATGAAAATGTTGTCAACAGAAATTTATCACTATAAATTTGTGTAACTGTTAAAAAATCAAACATGAAAATAGTGTCAGATGATGAATGATTTTATCATACTGATATAACGATTCAATGGCAGGTAAGTTTACAACAAATATTCAAACATGAATATAATGATAGAGTAATTATTTTAATATTGGGAAATAGTCAGAAAATTACAGATACATTTGCTAATATAGTAAAAGCTAAATGCTATCAATTTAGTAACCACTTATTTTTAATAGAATCATAAAACTAATACTAAATCAACAACTAAAATCATTTGGGAATGCTATTTTCATCATTCATTGGGTAATCCAGAATATTCTTAAACTGATTTGAAAACTTACTTTGTAATAAAAAGAAAAATGTTAAAGTTTTCAAAATAAAATATATGAATCATCTAACATTTTCTAACAATACATATATGGGATTTGATTTGAGAAACACTACATTAAACAGTTTTTAGGAGCCACCTGAGGGAAACCATTTTAGAGTCTGAAGTCAATGTATTACTTAGAGACACATGTCAACAGTTGAAAAAAGTGCCACCACAGATATGAGGATCTCACTTCTTCTGACTTATTATTTCATCAGTTTATTTCCAATTGTGCAAAAACAGAGATAAATAGTAATTCACCAACATGCAAATTCTGCAAAATTAATTAAAGACAGTCAGCAATAGCAATTTAAACATTCATGAGGATATATGACTCTTGGTATTTGTGACATATTTAGAAATGAGAAAGACTAGAGTTTAATTAATACTGATAATTTTATGTAGCACAAAAAAATACAATTTATATTCTGTATGTAGCACAGTATATCAGCTCCAATTGAGTTGTGAGTATAATTTAAAACTCTAATTCTAACTCTATAATTCTATATCTAAAAAGGACGTTTCCACACAGGCAGGGTGAATATAATGAAGTTTAGTGCAGCTATATTTAAACATACCCTAGAAGGAAGTTGAACACTATCTTTGGCTTTTGTTTATGACACAGCTTCAGAGAGGAAACTTTGAAACCAATACAAGTACAATAGAATAGAATAAGCATATGTAAAGCACACAAAACTTGGATTTTAGTAGAGTTATTTATTTACAAGTTCTGTTTCCATCACTCACTTGTTATGCAATCCTAGGCCAACACAGAGAGTAAGGAGAATTAAATGTATAAAGTAATATGTAATATAAGACATCCTTTTTATATTCAGTTGTAAAACTTAATTTTATTACTATTTTGTATGAGATAAAAATGGTGATATAATCTTATTCATAAGTTTTCAGTTCAGTAAACTAGAACAGTTGTTTTTCAATAAAGAATCATCCATAGTGGACACAAGAAGGCCTTACCTATCTTTTATGATTTAGATATGATTCTTAATGATATAGAATAATAGTACTTTCACATTCTTGAGAAGAAAGATTAGTTTGTATTCATAATATCTATCTACCTCCAGACATCAACATAATAAACATGTATTGAACATCTTCTATGTTTTAGCCATTGGGGTAAGTAATAACGATATAAACATGTTGAAAGGACCCAATTATCATGGACCTTTCAGTTAAATAAAGAAAAAGATACACAAAAAATTCTACCTACCCAGAGAACATTTGATAAACATAATGGAGTAGATGCAAAGTGTTAGGAAAGAAGAGAGAGATGATTTTTAGGTTGGGAAACCTTGGTAGTGTCCATGAAAGATGTGGCTCTTAGCCTATATCATGACAAAAATCACCTTCAATTTGTGGGGATACATGTATATTGTAAAATACATTTGAGATGAATGAAATCATAAACCTAAAGGAATAAAAAAAATATTTCATGTTCAGAGAACAGTAAATCATTTCTTATGGCATAATGTTGAGGTTCTTCAAAAACATTTTGTAGGAGATATGACTGAAAATAGGCTAATGTCAAATCATAGAAAGATATGAAAGTTAATTTGAGGAATTTCTATTTCAGATAAATTGTAATTCATGTTCTTGAAGAGAGGAAGACTATGACGAGACATATAACTGTGGCATAGAAAGACCAGCAAGAAACATTATAGAGTCAGAGTTGTCACTGGACTAAGAATGTTATAAAGAAAAGAATAGACGCAAACAATATATGGCCAGAATCTATAGAATGCTCTGATTGATGAGAGGTAGGATAAAGAGATAAAGAAATGCATTATATAATTTTGAAGTCTGGATTGTAGGCAACTTAGGAAATGGTGGTACTGTTACAAAGAGAGCATAAGAAAAGAAGACAGAAATGGAAAACAGAAGTTAGGGAGAAATGATGAGCCAGCGAGTGCTGAGAAGAGGCTATTACATCTTGTTCTACATTTATTTGCTAGAACATATGAAGGATTCCTACAAACCAATAAAGAAAAAGAATATTAATCCAATGTAAAATGTCAAAAGACACGAACAGAAAGTTCACAGAAAAGGAAAATCAGCTAGTGATAGTAAATATAAACAGATGTTCAACCTCAGTAGGAAAGAGGGAAGTACAAATGAAAACCAACTTTAGATGTTACCTCACATTTCTGAAAACACTTTTTGGCAAGAATAATATATGAAAATTTTTATATTCTACCAATGAAGGTAACTACTTTTTAGAGCAATTTGTAGTATCATCTAGTTATTCTGAAGAATGTATACCTACAATTCATACTTATAGGTATATACACCTGATAAATGATCACACATATTCATAAGGAAATATTTCAAAAAATATTACAAAAGCAAAATTTGTCAACAACTTAAATGTCTATCAAAAAAACAGATAAATTAATTTTGAAGTAATAGTACATTAAAATGTTAACAGTGAAAATAATTTTATGGCAAGCAAATACTCAATAGAGATGAATTACAAAAATGTTGGGCGATGTCCTACATACTCAATGATTTCATTTGTACAAAGAGGAAAACATGCAAAATGAGACTACATACTATATAAGACAACATATATATTTAGCAAAAATGTAAAGAAATAGAAGAAATTGATAAACATTACAATTGTATTAATGCTTTCCTCCGTGGGAAAGTAAAAGTGATTTAATTATTTTATTTCTTAGATAGTGGGAACATGTACATTCCATATATATTTATATGTATTCTATATAAAGTTATGCATCCTTTACTTAAGTCTACATGTCTGAAATATTTCATAATAACTTAAATGAATGGAAATTTGGCAAGTACTGTAATTTTTTACATAAAGTTTAGGGTGAAAGGGAAAGTCAGAATGAAAGCTGTGAAAAAATGGAAATAATGGTTGACTTGCTCTCAAACCAGTTTCAATCTTACTCTCCCCTGCCAGTGAAATCTTGGCAACATTTTTGTTACCTGTTCTTTTGAAATTTTGGTAACATTTTTTACCTCTTCAGGCCTGTCTGAGAAAACTTTAAAGGAGACAAGATCAAAGCATAGGCAAACGTTTTAGCTTTTGATATAAGAAAATATTCTTCTAAGGAAGAAAAAAACTATTTTTATGCATGCAGTTTTGAACTGTGCAGTCTAGTATTTTAAATTTCTGACTAGAAGTCACAACAAAAACATGTCTTAAATAAATGGCTTGCATTATTCATTTAGGTGTTACTTTCATTTTGCTATGCGAACTTCATATGTGATTATTATTTCTCACTAAGTCTCCACTGGGTACTGCTATGTCAATTTTTAGATTTAAGTAGCAGGTTAACTAGATCAAATACTGCTAGGGTATTGAGTAAAATGAGGACCGAAACTGTCCATTTGGGTTAGGAACATGAAAGCCACTTCTGACCTTGACAAAGCAGTTTTGATGAAGTGGTTGGGAGAGTTAAGAAAAAAACTGGACAAGTGTTGAAAAGTAAAAAGAAAGTGAATGCAAGGATATATGTAGAAGAAATTTAGCTATAACGAAGCAGAAAAAAATACAGTATAAGCTGGCAGCAAGAGGGCTATGAGGGAGTCATGGAGGTTTTCATGTTTTATTTTTAATAGAAATTAGAAGAGTATGCTTTTGTGCTGATCCAATAGAGAGAGAAAAGTAGATAATGTGGATGTTCCACAACTATTCCAAATTAAACATTTCCAATACTGAATCCATCATCATTTCACCTCTCCCACCTGCCTCCAGTCTGCCTGTCCTGCTCTCGTCTCTAAATAAATTTAGAGAAGCTTAATCTACTGTTACCTAAACCAAAAGTCATCTCCCCTGACATCTTCCATATTCAGTCCATCACTAAGTGATATAAAATTTTGCTCCTAAAATATAAAAGTCCTCCGCTTTCCCATCCTACTATCAATGTCTTGATTCAGACAGTCGTTGGATAACTGTCACAGCTTCCATTTGATTTTTCTGGCTCTAGTGTTACTCTGTAATATCTCCCATCTACATTGTTGTCAAATCACTCTCTAACACGCATGTCAATCACTTGCTTAAAATCCTCTGATGGTTTCCCAACAACCAAACCTAATTCCTAAGCTGTTTCTTGGAATATCCCACCAGTGTTCTTAAGCAATAGTCCCACTGACACATTCTGCCGCATACAATATTACTTCAGATCTTCAACTCTTGGCTAAAACTGCCCATTTGACCCCACTGTTACTCTTCTTTAAAATTTCATGTCAGCTATAATCTCCCCCTGGAAATTTTTTCCTCTATAACTTCACCATCCTGACCCCTTTTTCTACACTCCTGTGGTAGGCAGAATCCTAAAACAGCCCCCCAAGATTTTCTGCCTGATTCTCAGGACTATGAATATAATGAGAATTCATTAAAACTCTAATTATGTTAATTAATAAAAGGAATTCTGCTGATGTAATTAGGGTTGCTAATTAATTGACTATGAGTTAATCAAAGAAGAAATTATCCAGGTGGGGCCTAATTTGATCACACAGGCCCTTTGAAAGCAGAGTTTTCTCTAGCTGGTGGCAGAAGAGGAAGTCAGAAAGATTTTAAGCATGAGAATTCAACACGGCTTTGCTGACTTGAAGATGGAGGGGACCACATGATAAGGAAGCGGGGGGGAGGGGTGCCTCTAGAAGCTGAGAGAGGTCCCTGGCTGACAGCCAACAAAGAAACAGGAGCTTTAGGACTACAGCCACAGGAACTGGATTCTGCCAGAAATTTAAATGAACTTGAAAGTTGATTATTCTTCAGACCCTCCATATAAGAGCCTAGACTGGCAGATACCTTGATTTTTGGCTTGCGAGACTCTAAGCAGAGAATTGATCTAGCCTGCTCGGATATTTAAAGAACTTTGGAGGAGAATGGGAAAGGGAGAGGTAGATGGGGTAAAAGGGGTCAAATATGTGGTGACAGATTCCTTCTAACTATGGGAGGTAAACACACAATGTAAAATGTTCAGCTGGAACTTACCGGATTTCATTAACCAATGTCACCATAAAAAAATTAATTAATTAATTTAAAAATAAATAAATACATTAAAGGCACTGGAAAGAAAGAAGAAAGAAAGAAAGAAAGAAAGAAAGAAAGAAAGAAAGAAAGAAAGAAAGAAAGAAAGAAAGAAAGAAAGAGGAAGAATTTTGAGATAATAAATGGGTCCTTTTTAAGTTTGCTATGTTTATAGTGATCTGTTACACAGCCACTGAAAACTAATACAACTTCATAGTTATAGAACCACACTTACATTGACTCCTTTGCATTTCATGGTGCTCTCTCCTCAATGAGTTTGTGAGCTGCTTAAGATAGAAATCATGTTTAAACAATGTTTGTATTCCCAGCGTCCAGCATAGTACTTGACATTGGTGGGGAGCTACTCAACAAGTATACACTGAACATCTGGGCAGGAGGGGGAAGCAAACACTGAGACGAAGTTACAAGTAAAAGGAGTTTATTGAAGTGAGCAGGGATTAATGCCTATGAAAGCTAAAAGACAGAAGAAGCTGACTTTAATTCACATTTGAAAAAGTCATGGGCCCACCCAAAGCAATGAGTCTGGGACTTCGGAATAATGAATAGCCTTCAAAGAAGTCCCATGTCAGGCAGAAATGACCAGACCCAGTACCTCTACCTAATTAGTCATTGACTGGCTGCCTCAGAAGGGTGTTGCCCTGGCTTGAAAGCTGTGGTGGATCCCAAAGCTGCCCAAACTGGAAGCTGTCAGCTAACTGTACTTGCAGGTGAATAGTAAGTTCTCTTCGGAAGGAAGATCTAAACAATGCACCTCCACAGCCACCACACTGTATGAAAGATCACTCTCTTAAATAAAATGTAACATAAGCTCTACTCATCAAATTGGAACTATAAAGTTTTCTTCCAGAAAGAATGCAATGAAGGACTCCAAAATTATAATCTCCATGCCTTTAAAATTTAGTTAAAAATCAATACACTATTTTACAAGTTGTAATGATTATACTTGCTCCTAATGCTGATGATTGTGTTTTTTTCAGAGCAGAGAATTAGACACTTATAATTAAATTATATCAAAACTTTTCTAGGTTTTGGCAAAGTAAATATTTTTATAGGTTCAGCTAAGAGAATAACTGGTTTTAATAAACAGCAATGATAATTTTTAAAGGAGTCTGGTTTTCTTGGGATGGTCAAAATGAAATTTTAGAGAGAAAACTCTATTTTCTTAGTTTGTTCTTTCTGAATTCATGTCTCTTTGTTCTTAAGGTTGTCTTTCTCATTTGTTTCAGCAACTCTAGAATTAAATAGGCGTAAATTCTAAAAAGAAGTTGCTCTTTTCAAAAAAAAAAAAAAAAAAAGACTGAGTGAGGAGAGGAAGTCTAGCAATATGCTAAAGGAAGAGTCGTCTTCAAAGACAACTGCCAAATCATGTTTTTTATGACTCATATTTGAGATTATCAACATCTGTTCTGCAGATTCAGAACCGAAGCTTGGGGTGCGCTGTTCTGGCAGCTAGAAGAATATGCGAGGAGCTGTGGGCAGATGCGACATAGCTTTATTCAGGCAGGACTTAGCAAGGTACAGGAACAGCTCCAGCTCCAGCTCCACTGCCTGTACAGGTGGGGCTGTTCTTATAACAAGGTGCATAATAGTGGCTTAAGGCCAGGTACTATAATCAGTCAAAATCCACAGGTTGTATAGGATGCTCTGTCTAAGGTTACATAGGATGCTGTATCAAAGGTCACCTGGGACACTGTATCTAAGGCTGCCTGGCAAGCTGTAGCTAAGGCTGCCTGGAAACCACAGGGCTTGCTGGGAGGGAGCCTGACTGCATCCATTTTGTTTGTCAGTCCCCTCACCCAACAACATCTCATCAGTGGAAATACAATAACTAAGACTATATTTTCTCCCAAACCTTCTACGATCTTGTTTATGAATATGAGTGTAAAAATTTCCAATACAAACTATTCTTTAAAAAGTTAGTTTTAGACTTAATTATATTAAATGGTATTTTTACAGCCATAAGCCTGGATGAGACTTATTGTCTTCTAATATCCTTAGTGATACTGGTTTTCTGCCACCAACATCTCCCCACCCAGCTTGGCTTGGGGAGATTAGAATATATTCTAATTGACATATTGAAGTTTAGTTATATCACATTGGATTTAAATATATGGACATAAGTTTTAGTGGCATTTTTTAAATTAACGCAATTTTTAGAGGTACAACAAATCTAATAAAAATTCACTTTTAATCTCCTTTACCAGAATTTATTCTAATTCTGATTTCAGTTTGCTATTTTCTTACTTATAAAAAAAATCAATTTAAAGGAAAATATAACAGTTTTGCACATCCATCAACAGTAAAGACAGAAGCCCAAACCTTCTCATGCCTCTGGCAAGAACCCTATACTTTCAAATCTACCACATTTTCTTTATCTTTTTATTCTCCACTCTGGATGATTACATAAGTTTTCTCATCCCTCAAATCTTTACACCTCCTCATGTGTGCTCACTCTCAGCTGATGGTCATATTTCCTTTCATTAGAAGAGCAAGGCCATCAGAAGAGGTTTTTCACAAACTCCCACATCCACATCTACCAACCTGCCTGCATTTGAACCCTATATATACACTGCCTTCTCTCTCATTACTGTACATGAATGTGCTTTAGCTCCTCTATAAGACAAACCTCCACTGGTGCTGTAGCTTTTTTCCCCTCTTGTTTCCTCAAGGACATAGCTCCACAACTCTTCTCCTTTCCCCTGTGATCAACATCTCTCTCCACTAAATCATTCACAGCAGAATAGAAATGCTATGCTTTACCTTTGATATTTTTAAAAAAAGAAGTCCTGATGAACTCACAACCTCTCCCAGCAAATACTCTTTTCAAAAGGAAAATTTCTAAAAGCATACTCCTATCCTCTCTGTCTTCTTTCTTTTCTTTCTTCCTCTCCAATTAGGCTTTTGTTTTGTTTCCACTATGTAGTAACAGCTCTGGTGATGGTCAGCAATGTTAAGTCAAATAATCAATTTTCAATTTTTATCTCCGCCTATAAACAGAATTTGTCATAGTTTTCACTTTCTCAGACACCTTCTTCACTTGTCTTCAAGGGCACCTCTCTTTCTTCAGGTTCTCCTCCCAAGTCTTGTCTCAGTCTCTTTGCTGTTTTCTCCTGTTCTATATGTCTAAAGTTGGAGTACCCAAGGTAAAAAGTGTCTGGATATCATTTCCTTTCTATCCACACACACACTTCTTAAAATATCTCATGTATTCTCAAGGCTGTAAATCTTATCTATATTTTGAGGATTCCCAAAACTATACCTTCTGTCCAGATCTCTTTCACAAAACTCCAGACTGTTATATCCAACTGCTTACTCCTCACCTATACTTGAATGTCTAATGGGAATCTCAAATTTACCATGTATAAATTGGATCCTGATTTCCTCTCATTATAAAAATTGGTCTTCCTAAACCTTTCTCAATTCAACCCATGGCAACCTCACTTTTTAACTTGCAGCCAAAAAACTTGCAGTGACTTTGATTCTTCTTTCTTTCACACTCCCCATCAACCCACCAGCACATCTGGTGACTTTACCTTCAAAATATATTCAGAATCTGCCATTTATTACCACCTCCATTGCTGCTATCCTACTGCAAAGATACCATTATCTTTTCCCTTAGTTATTACAATAGACACTTAACTAGTCACTCGGAATCTACTCCTGAACCTCTATAGCTTATTCTAAACCAAGCAAGATCATATTTCTTTTCTGGTTAAAATCCTAGAATAGTTTCCTATCTGACTTGTATCAGTCAGAGTTCTGCAGCGAAACTGAACCAATAGAACAAAACCAAAGAATTAAACCGAAATAAAGATTTATTTTAAGAAATTAGGTCATGTGATTTTGGGGGCAAGAAAGTCTGAAATCCAGAGGGCAGTCCAGCAGGCTGGAAACTCTAACAGGAGTCGGTGCTGCAGTCATGAGGCTGAATTTCTTCTCCAGAAAACCCAAGATTTTGCTTTGAAGGCCTTTCGTTTGATTGGATAAAGTCTGCCATATTATTGAGAATAATCTCCTTTAAAGTCGACTGACTGTGGCTGCTAACCTCATCTATAAAATACGTTCACAACACCTAGGTTAGTATTTGACTAAATACCTGGGTACTATAGCCTAGTCAAGTGGATGCATAGTAATCACATCAGTCAAAGTCAAAAAATTTTTAAATCACCATAAAAGCCCCATAATCAAGCCCTATGTTAGCTTTAACTTTATCTCTTGCCATTCTACCCTCCTATTCACTCTGTTCCAGCCACACTGGCCTCCTTGCAACTATTCAAATTCATCAAGTACACTCTTTCTTTAGGAACATTTGTTGTTCCTTCTGAACTATTCTTCTCCAAAGGTTGAAAAGGCTACTCTCTTCACTATGCTCAGATTTTGCTCAAATACCACTTCCCCTTGTCCCTTTCTTGCTTTATTATCCCCTGTAACATTGTGTCATCACAATCTGACATTCCATGTACTTCTCTGCTTATTTATTGATTGTCTATCTCTGGCAACCTGACCCTACCCGACCATTTCCTGCTTGAATGAGTTAGTTTCTGATTGCACCTGTCCCCCACCCTTCCCAGGACTCTCCAAATAACGGGGCAGTCCAAAAAACTGCTTAAATGATTAAGCTTGTTTTCTTATAGTTTGGCAGACAATCAATGTTCTCCTTACGTCCTCTTTCCTTATATGGAATATCTATAGCTGTGTAGGAATGCCGAAGTATACAAGATTGTCTAAAACTGCCCATGTTACACTTGGGGCTCAGCCTTTGGATAAAAATCGGCTGAGCCGGTGCTGACATCAATAAACACTGCTTCCTGCTTATAGCCTCGGTGTCCCGTCTCTCTATTCAAGAATCCTGCAACATAACTCTTCCCACTAAGAATTAAGCTCTAGAAATGCAGGGACCTTTTGTTAAGGGTGGAAAATTTTCAAGTGAGCCAACTAGCTAAGTCAGCTACAGGAAAGAAATATCTTTAGATACCAGAAGTTGTCCTACTTGCTTGGGTGTGGTTTTAGGAGATGTATTGTAGAAGATATGAAGATGGCCAATGTCTGCTTCTGTAATCTGCTCACTTATTGACCAGAGTGTGGTACTAGGTGATGTATTGTGCTAATGACCAACTTCTGCTTCTGTAATCTGCTTGCTTGTTTGATGTAGTTTTAGGGTTTATAAGCTGCCTCTTTTGGGAATATAAGGGTGAAGACTTCCCAGTAAATCAGTAACAAGGAGGTGATATCTCTAGGCACCACAGCCCCCAGGAGGAGGCGCCACATTCCAGGATACAGATAACAAGACTGTCTACCAGGCTATGTTTGATCTAGTAATTCCCCAGATACATTTATCTTTGTAAAGGACATTAATGGCTAACTTCTGCTTTTTGTAACTTCCTTACTTGCTTTGTTCGAGGATATAGTGAGAGGCTTTATAACTGCCTCCCTCTAAAACCCCAGGATTGATCTCCTCTAACCCTACATGGTAGAGAGTCAGTCTGGCTAATAAAGGCTCATAATTAACCTCAATTGGCTCCATGGGTCTTAGATTCAGTCATGCCACAACACTTTGTCTGTTGTATCACCAAGATCAGTGTCTCAAACGTAATAACTATTCGGTAACCATCTTTTGAAATAATTTATATTTTTAAACATATCATAGGGATTTTTCTAATGATTACACTGAAGTAGTATCTCCAGTAAGTACAGTGAAGGAGAACTGGATTATAGATTAATAAACCCGAGCTCTAGTGGTGGCTCTGCCACTCACATTACTTCCTCTATGGAAAATCACTTCATTGCTCCAGGACAAACACTTTCCCAACTGTAAAATAATGGCATTAAATGAGGTTCCTTCCAATGGAGAAATCTGACCTTGCTCCTTTCTTCCATATCTTATTTTATTAAAATAGCACCTCAAGAAATACTACAGGTCAACGAATTGGAAGAGTCTATATATTTCCTATTACAAAGCATAAGGAAATTCCCCTCTAATTGAAGAAGCATAAATGATATAGGTTAAAATGCACATGATATAGGGGCTTATTTATGCCAACAAATTAAGGACATCTTGTCGGGTGTTATCCACTCTGATTCCAATGTTACAGACACAGGACCACGTATTACTATAATCGCCTGCACACTGGAGGGCCGACTACCTACTTCAGAAGCTGAAGACTTACACTTCAGGCTTTGGCAACTCCATTTCTTCATAAAGACACAATTTTTCTTCCTCCATCCTTGAGAGCGCATTCTGTTCTCCTTAGCTTCTATGCAATCTGGTTCAATACTTTAGTTTCCCCTTTTTATGGTCCCCGAGTACTTACTGTCTTTCTGGAATACAGCAACAGTTACATATAATAATCACTATGTTTGGAGCTACCCCAAGGCCTTGTGAATTCCAACATGAGAGCCCCTGCAGGTCTCACCTGCCTTTCTTTATAGGAAGTAATAACCCGTGTCACTAATTGGCAATTGCAGCAATCTTCAGTGACCCACTTTCACTTTCTCCCTCCCATTCAGACACAGAATTATGAGTATTCATTGTCCATAAGATTTTAAATCAATAGTCAATACTTTACAACTCTTAACCACAATCACTACGAGAGGCTTGTACAACGTGGTAGTGCATTTTCTTTTGCCCAAGAAACTTTCATTTCCTATGAGAGTGAGAGAGTAAAAAATCTTATACAATCCATATCTCAAATATTGAGTTTCTCTAATCCTTTCAGCTCCAGGAAAGAAAGCATGTCAGTTATAACCATCATATGAATTTTTACAGGGTTTTACTTTCACTAGCTTAATAACAGATTAAAATTTGAAACTAGCCAGGAAAAAAGACTCAGCTTTCAAAGTTCAGCTTAGTTCTAACTGCAGTCACAGGAACAAGTAAATTAGTGCTAATGTAAAAGAAATACATAGAGACCAATTAGAGGGAAAATCTAACAAAGAACATAGCCTCAAAAGGCTTTAATTGAAGGTAATCTTACATTAGAGAAAACCATTATGTGAACAAGGCAAATTGAAACAATCATTAACAATGTAGGTGTGCTAGACAAGTCTTAGCCTTTCAAACAATGCAGACCAGTCCTGAAAATTTCTCTCCATTCCATGATGCCATTTAATAAAAGAAAAAGAAAAAAAAATGCATGTTTGAAGATTGAAAAGATAGATCAGTAATTCTAGATTATTTCTCACTTTCACCTTTCAAATTTATTTGGAATTAGTAAACTTGAGTCTCTAGGGAAATACTTTTATATGCCAAAAAGGAACTCATCTGTCTCTAATGCCTCAAATTCCCCCCAACACTTCTGCAAAATGTAGGCCATTTTTGGATGCCTACTAAATCCAAGGCCCTGTCTTAGTTTCTTTACATACATTATTTCAATTAAATATCACAGAGACTGCATGATAGGCATTATTGATACGGGACATCCCTTGTAAAATTCTTCATCTTTTAGCAGGAAATGAAATGAGACATCTCTTGCAGACTTAATCTTTTTAGTAAACCTAGTTAAGTTTTCTTCCCCCCTTTCTTTGGAAAAAGGCTCCCTCCCTCAAATCCTGATAATTGCCCTGGCGACTCAAATCCTCTGGCTATGATAAGAGTCATCAGCCCATAGTTAAGGAGAAATACTATTAAAGCAGGCAGGGCTCTTAGAGTCTGAGGCGGGGAGGAGACTTTAAGCCAAAGGTCTTTCTTTTTACTTTTTAAGAAACGTATTAACCAAGCCTGTTTCCCTTTACTCACTTAATAGGCAAATCAATAATAGAAATTAATTGATGTATGATTTAAATAATGAGTTTGTATCTTCTTTTCCTTGTCTAGGGACTGAGGTGGCACTTCAGCAGGAAACCCAAGACCCCACACCGACTGAGGCAGAAAGGGAAAGAGCTCCATGAAACCCCTGTAGGCAGGGACTAAGGCCATTCTCAGCAGGAAGCAGATACAGAAGAAGAGACCTTTAGTCCCTCAACATCCATACTAATAATAAGGGAGTTCATGGCTCTTAGAAAAGAGTTAGGCAGGAAAGTTAGTTAGGGGGTTTCAGGTCTGCCTGCAAAGACACTGAGGTCATCCTATCCTAGAATGGGTCCGCCCTAATCTGCCCACAATTAAGCAAGCCAGAAGGCATTTTTTAACTCACATAAAGAAACCAGTAAGCAGAGATTTAGGTACTAGTTTAAGCCAGTCCCTAGCACCTGAGCAATGAAGACCCCAACGACCTTCAACTCACCTGAGCTTCATTATACCATCATTATAATATGATGCGTAGGCCCGGAAGTTCATTAATATCATTATAACAGACTGAATTCTGGGAACAAACATGAGCAGAAAGCAAAATGATGACTCATTGAGTCTTGTCAATCTTAGTTGTTAATCAAGGAAGCCCATTTTTCTAAGAAAAGTAACCACCCACAGCAAATAGGGATGAAAACCCCAAAGGCTTTGTTACCAGGCCTTTGAGCCATGCTTCTCTTGCTCAGGCCTACTTCCATGTCTGGAAGTGTACTTTCCCTTCTAATAAAACTTTTCTTTTCTACTATATATCAGTATCTTGCTCAATTCTTTGTTTGAGACATCAAGAACCTGGACAACGTGCCAGGAGAGGACGCCACTCTCCGATAACATTATTGTTCACATTTTATGGATTAGAGTATGAATGGTCAGAAAGGTTAAGACAATTGACCCAAGGCTATACAGCTAATCAGTGAGAAAACTCAGATGCAAACTTTGGTTTATTCAGACTCCACAGGGAATGTTCCTTCTGCTTTGCATAAAATAAAATATTCCATTGTATAGATGTACCACTTAAGTTAAATACACTGGAATATTACTCAGCTATAAGAAAAGATGAAATACTGCCATTTGCGACAACATGGATGGATCCTGAGAATATCATGCTAAGCAAAATAAGTCAGACAGAAAAAGGTGAAAACCATATGATTTCACTCATGTGGGATATAAAACTGAAAACAAACACGGCAAACAGACTCACAGAAATGGACTGTGGATTAGTGATTACTAGTGGGAAAGGGGGAGAGGTGAGGTAGATAAGAGTAAAAGGAGTCAAATATTTGGTGACAGGAGGAAATCTAACTTTGGGTGGTGAATACACAGTGCAATATATATATGACATACTGTTAAATTGTACACTTGAAACTTATTTGATTTTATTAATCAGAGTCACCCCAATAATTTTTAATTAACAAGAAAATGTGTCAAAACTTAGACTCAGAAAGAGGTAGCTTTTTATTCATTGCAGGGAATTGAGAATACTGCATCTGAAAAGGAGCCTCTTACTTGCTTTCCCAGATCACTGGGAAGCAATGCCTGGGGCCCACCTAAAAGACACAGAAGGTCAAGAAAACCTTCCAGGCCTAGCTATTGAGCAACAGGAGTGCTTAGCAGGGAAGGGAATAACTAAAAATGATCTTTTTATCACTAAAATAAGCATCATTTTCTCCATACATTTGTTTCAATATTTTGTATCCAATTTATTGACTATGTAATCAAGAGGCTGAGACATGCATGGTACTTCAGCATTCACATACTTTTTTTTTTTATCATTGACTGCCTCTCCATACACTCACAACAGTCCTGGGGTCAGATTGGAAACATGACAAATTTTTTGGAATCACTATCAATTTTTGAGAGCGCATCGTGCATTAACTACTCTGCTGGGGGTTCACACATTGCCAACTTGTTTCCTCACAACACTATTTAGACAGGAAGAAACTCAAGTGCGATTTTTACTTTCTCCAAAACCGAAAAAACTAGTAAAGTTTTTTCAAAGCATAAATAAACGAATAAGCAAACAAATAAATAAGAAATAATAGTGGCTTTCTTTATTAAAAAAAGAAAATGATTTGCTATGTGAAGGCAGTATCAACAGCTCTCTATTTCCTGGCCTTAAATACTGTTAACCTAAAAATAAAAGGTCAAAATGAAAGGCAACAGGCATTTATTTGAAACCTATAACAATAGCTATTTGGGAAGCACTGATTCAGGCAGAAACCCAAATAGTGTTCTGATTTGGAGGCAAAAGCAAGGGGTATTTATGAAAAATCAAAGGGGGAACAATTCCATAAATGTAAGGAATTTCCTTAGGTGCAGATAAGCTAACAACATAGTGATGCTAATTCTGAACACCTTTAATTTTCAGTTCGGTAGTGATATGTCTGCTTTCTTGTTATCTTTGCAAACAGTTCTTTGGGCTACAACATTGCTTTAGGCCTATTCCAAAAATTATTTTGCTCAGTTTTAATATTCCTAAGGTTTGAGCAGTAAGATGTGCAAGGCAGTTCCTCTTGGATGGCAGCTCTGACTCCATTTTGAAGTAGCTCTGTTTATATTATTTTTCACAGTACCTTCCACATAGAATTTCTGGACTCCCACTGAGAAGAGCTGTAAATCTACGTCTGACTTCACATCTAAAATTATAGTTAAATCAATAGCATCTGTATTTATTTTCCTATTACTACTATCACAAATTTCTTTAGGCAACAAAAACTTATTATCTTATAGTTCTGAAGGTCCAAAATGGGCCTTTCTTGGTATAAAATTAAAGTGTAAGCAGGGCTGCATTTCTATTGGGGGCTCTAGAAAAGAAACAATTCCCTTGCCTTTTCATCTCCTACAGGCTGCCCAGCAGTCTGTGTCTCATGACTCCTTCCATTTTCAAAGTCAGCAGTGTAGCATTGTCATCTAATCTCTTTCTCTCATTCAGACCACTCTTGCCTGCCTTTTCCTCTTTTAAGGATTTGTAGATTACATTTGGCCCACTGAGAAATCCTTAATTTAACAACATCTACAAAGACCCTTTTCCCATATGTCCTAACATATTCATAGATACCAGGGTTTGGGACATGGACATCTTTGGAGGGACATTATTATGCCTACCACAGAATATTTGTCTTGAATTTATATTCACTGATCTGAAAACAAAGACTTGAAAGAGTTTATAATAAAAGATGCAATTGCTTCCTTTGTATTAAAAAAAAAAAAATGATAAAAACACTTTTGAATATCAGAGTGATTCCAAGGAGCAAAACTGTTTAACTTGAAACTGAAGAAATAGTTCACATTTGGGCATAATTGTTAAGTGTGGAAAATTTTCAAGTGAGCCAACTAGCTAAGTCAGCTACAGGGAAGAAATATCTTTAGATTCCAGAAGTCATCCTGCTTGCTTGGGTATGGTTTTAGGAGATGTATTGTATAAGATATGCTAATGGCCAACTTCTGCTTCTGTAATCTGCTTGCTTATTTGATGGTAACCAGAGTGGTAATCCGCTCAAAGATATGCTAACCGCCAACTTCTGCTTCTGTACTCTGCTTGCTTGTTCTAGGCTTTATAAACTGCCTCTTTTGGGAGCTGGGGGCTGATCTCCTCTAACCCTGCGTGGTAGAGAGTCGGTCACTGGCCGGCCGGCTAATAAAGGCTCATAATTTTAACCTCGATTGGCTCCGTGGGTCTCAGATTCAGTCCCGCCACAACATAATAATTCAATAAACCAAAACATCTTTGGTAAGGAAAGAAGAAAACGCTACTGTAGTAAAAACAAATGTCATAAAATGTAAAGACAAAGACATGAGTGAAGCACAGTGAGGGGCATCTAGGCCATCATGCAAAGACTCACCAGCTTAAATTTTAGGCTCTTCTTCCCACTGTCTGGATGACTGTAGGTACATTATTTAAGAAACCTGTGCCTGTTTCTCATATGTAAAATGGACACTTTCAATATCACAGCAATGTGTTAGGGTTGTGATGATTAAAGATTATGGCCCTTAAGAGTCTATCACAGGGATTTGTCTATAGCAGTTCCCAGGTGAATAGCAACTACTCCATTTCTACTTCTTTTAGCTCTGTTATTATTGTACAAGGAAATCCTCATACAACATTTTTTTCCATTATATGGTTAAAATGTACAACATTTATATTCCTGAATGGAATCTGGCTTCAGGAGAGCTCCTGCAGAGCTATAACTCCTTTCATGATAATACTTTGTAAAATTGCCTGATGAATTGCCCAATACAAATTAAAGAAATGGTCAGGTTTTGACAATTAAATTACACAAAGCTCCAAACGCCATAATCACAAAACTGAAAACAGATAATAGTGGAATGCTAATTCAGCTTAAAACAATAAAAACAAAATAGTGACAGGAAGATTTACTGTCTGCAGGCTATCACTGAGGACTTAAAAAATTTTCTGACTTCAGTTAGAGGTCAGTTTAATAAGTAAAGAACTAGATAGGTCTTAACAATATAAATATATACTAATCTATTTTTCTAGTTCCTTTAGGTTGTTAAGTAGTTCCTGACACCACCTCCCCAAGTCAGCACTTGAAATAAAAAGCTTCTGATCGTACACAAATTACTTCAAACCTCAATTAAGCTAGTGTTAGGTAGCTACAGTAACACTAAGATATACAGAGCATATATTTTTTAATTGCATGCTACATATTGAGCACAGAGTACATTCCCTATACAAATCCAAAACAAGGCTAATTGCTAGATATAAGTGTGTGTGTGTGTGTGTGTGTGTGTACATATATATAATTCTATATATTAAAATAAAAATATTTACAGTTGTTTATAGAAAATACTCTTATTTTGGTTGTCAAAATACCTAAATGCTGCATATGTGGACTAATGATTCAACAAAACAAGCTTGTTTCTAGTAGAAAATCTATCAAACATCAAAGGGGATTTCATCAATAAAACAACAGAAATAGTTTTTTGGTGTAGTAACTGTGGCATATATAAAAATGTATATCTTTTGTTCTAAACTCTATAAAAAATTCCACTAATGAATTTCATGCTTTCATTAACTAGTCATGTAAACTGCAAACCCCATCTACAAGCATTCATATTCATAAACAAAATATAAATATGTCAAATCAACAATAATTTGTCCTTTAATAATATTGTTTCTCATGAAGAAATTACTTTATGGTTTCCTGTCTTATTCTTGTGAAATATGAGTGAAAATCAGAAAACTTTTATTGGTTTGTATTTGTTGTTTTTTTTTTACTGTAGTATATTTGATATACGATATTATATTAGTTATACTAGGTTCAAGTGTACAATTTTTATTTTCTTTCACATTTAAAATTACAACTAGAGATTAGAGACCCATATAATAGTATCAGCCAAGGAAAGTAATTCTACCCTTGTTAAAGCACCAGAGAGCCAGTCAGTGCACATTGCCCAAGACCTTCCTGATTTCATCAGTCTTGGGATGAAGAATCAAAGAAAGTTTATATTCCTATGGCTCCTAGAACACTAGGGTTTTAACATCTTTGTGGAATAAGATCTTGAGAGATTTACAATGAGAGCTGTTAGCTATCTACAACTCTAAATTTTTGAACTTAGGAAAACTATTAAAACAAAAACAATATAAAATGGCAAGTGCCTTCATGTGAGACCTTGGAAGTGGGATATGGTGTTAAATGAAGCTAACCAGTTTCTACTTTGTAGTTCTGATAAATGTCCAGAAGACTTTCTGAAAGTGAACAAAATGAAAAGAACAAAAACTGAGGGGTCATTTCACTAGGGACCCTTGGTTTACTCTGTAGTTCAATTTAGACCAATCAATATCAGAAAAACTCAAGAAATACTGAAGAACTCAAAACTCGTTTCATCTCTCATCCAAGAGCATAGCCTAATGCACATTTCATCATTTTTCAGAAGTCAGACTTCTCTTGTTCTCTGATCCAAAAGAAAACATTACTAAGCCCACACTCTGGTCTATATAAACTTTAATGTACCATTTAATACACAAATTAGTGTTTTCCATACAAGTCTACCGAAAAACTGAATTAGTTTACTAAAATAATTTCTGAGTATTTATAATGTATTATGACCTATGCTAAGTTCTGAGACTAAAACAATGATCTAGACCAGAGAATTCTCGTGTACACAAAATTTACAGTCTATATGTAGAAACAAACAAAAAACAACTAATTATTCATTATAAATGTGATAAGCATTGTGAAGCAGAACAGGGTATTATGAGGGCTTTTAATAGTTTTGACTTAATGGAGTCTCAGCAAATGACTTGTAGGGAATGTAAAGATGAGCTGATTTTGAATGAGCAGAATTAAGAGATCAAAGGGCTGGGAACTGGGAAAGAGAGACAGAAGGCTGGCTATACAGGCTGAGCTAACAGGCCCACAAGTAGACTGAAGTGTTGACAGTTTGAGAACTAAGAGAAAACCAGAATAGGCACAGCTAACATTGAGGAGGGAATAGCATGAGACAGAGGGAGAAGCAAGCAGAGACTTGATCATGCCAGGGTTAGAAGCTATATTCAACATTTTACTTTTACCCTAACAATGGTGAGAAGTGTTGAGCAACACACCAATACAATCAGACTTATGTTTTTAATAGATCATTTTGTCTGCAATGTGGAGAATGATTATAATTAATGAAGCATTTATTTCTCAAATACTCATATATTTTCCACACAATATAGCAACAGCAAATCAAAATAGAAATAAACACAAAAAGCTAACAAAAAAAAAACAAACAGCAATAAACCTGAGTTCAGAAAGTGCAACTATGTGATTTGATAGAGTATCAAAGAATGTCTGATTCAAATTGCTATCTCTGTCTTTACCAATAGAATACAAACTCTAAAATAATCTTCATCTCCTCTGTTCTGCCCATTAAATTACCTCCAGCACCTAGAACTGTGGCTGGCAACAGAAAATCCTCAATAAATATATAATAAATGGATGAATAAACTAAAAACAAAATATTGTTTCCATTCACTTTACACCAATGGTAATTACATTCTACATTCTCTTTTAGATGATTTTCATAAATACCATCTTTCTGTAGATTCTTTCTCTTTTACCATTCATCCAAACTTAAGGCAAAAGAAGGTAATAGAGTTCAGTGACAAGATTAGCATAGTGCTAAGTGATGTCAACTAATAATGAAGTAATAGTCTGAAGAAAAGATAAACTAGGGGATCATAAGATACAAAGAGAATAAGTTATCTTGGGGCTTAAATCAGCACTTAATGAGGCTCAAGCCCCTTTAGGACCTGGTACTTTTTAGCCACTGATGATACCCTGTTATGGTCTAAATGCATATGTTGAAATCTCAACCCCTGAGATGATAGTATTAGGAGGTGGGATCTTTGAGAGGTGATTAGGTCACAGAATGGAGTCTTCGTGAATGGGATTAGAGCCCTTTTAAAAGAGACCCTAGAGAGCTTCTTTATCCTTTCAGTCTCGTAGGTCACAGAGAAAAGACAACAGCTTAGAGAGCGGGTTTCTCCTCAGACACTGATCCTACTGGTGCCATGATTTTGCACTTTCCAACCAGAACTGTGAGAAATAAGCTACCCAGTTTTTATAAGCAGCTAGTGTTTATAAGCCACTTAGTTTGTGGTATTTTTGTTATAGCACCCTGAAAAGGACTAAGACACACTCCTGTCTTCAAGTATTCATATTGAAAAGCTGATGTTAAAGGTGATCAGCTGAGAAAGTGTGAACCTCAATTACATATACACTACAGCAAAATAGCAAAGGCATCTTATGGGTGCTGTGTTAGTACTGTCACCCTCTACTGGAAAGCATACAGCAAAGTAGGGTGTACAACATCTTTAGGTTGATGGTAGAGCAGCTCCATGCCTCTCATTTTTACTTGAAGCAACACTGAACATGTTTCATGTATTCGATGTTTGTTCAATCATCCAGGAGAGATAGATCCTCAAGCATCTGCAGTCTATATACATATACACATTCTCAACACACACATGCCCTTATAAGAGAAAGGGAGAATGAGGCAGTGTATGCATCCACCTTGAGTAAATATTATCTATGTGAAGCTATGTTTGACAGGTCAGGTGGGACTCCACTGGCTGGCGATCTCTAGAACTTAGAGCATTACCTGTCCCCAGAGACCAGCTTCAAGTCATTTCATGCCCTAGAATTCTATAAAAAGACAAATTATTATACAAAAGTGGTACTAAAATAAAGATATTTTTAGATCTGTAAGGGCTCAGAATGTTTGTCTCTGAGAGATATTTTGTAAAAGAATTATTGGAGAAGGTACCATAGCAAATAGAAAAATGAAGCCAGGAAGAATTATTAGAATTCAGGAAGTAATGGTATGTTAATTACTCAGAGTTATTATGAAGTTTAAGGAAGTAATAATTATTAAAATGTTTAACACATGTGTATATGTGGGGGGAGAGGAAAGGTACCTGAGGTGGGAGTAGGGCACAGAAGTGAAAATTAAAGGATGTAAATACATCTTAGTCTATGTCTTTTAGGATATACAGATGCTTGATAATTTTTATCTTTGTTTCAAAAAGAATAAGTTTGTATATATCTGCTTAAGTAACAAAGGAAACATTAGAAGAATACAGAGGTATTGTTTTCAATTTAGAAAACACACAAACAAAAATCTAAAAAAGCAAACAGGATGAACAAAATGAACAAAGAGATAACATGATGAATAAAAAACACAAAACAAGATAGAAAGAATTTCAATGGACACAGTAAATATAAATGTGCTCCACTCATTTTTTAGAAGACACTTTCAAATTTGTCAAAACAAACTAATTATATAAACATAATCTATTTAAAATGACACATCTTTTATAAGAGGAACACAAGAAAGTTAAAAATAAAGGCAAATGCTAGTTAAATAAATCTGAGTTGGCAAAAAGTACACAAAAGATAATTCAAAGCAAAAGTTTTAAAAGAAACAACTTTGAAGGATCTTGACGACATACAGTCGGCCCATATCCATGAATTTTGCATCTATGGATTCAACCAACCTCAGATCGAAAATATTTGAAAAAAATTCCAGTAAGTCAATATCTAAAAAAATAGCAATTATTTACAAAGCATTTACATTGTACTAGGTATTATAAGTAATCTAGAGATGATTTAAAGTACATGGGGGAATGTGCATAGGTTATATGTAAATACTATACCATTTTATATAAGGGACTGGAGTATCTGTGCATTTTGTATCCACAGGGGTCCTGCAAACAATTTCACGGGTACCAAGAGACAGGTATATTGATAAATTAGCAATCTAATAAGAAAATATAAAAATCATAAATTTTAAACATCTAACAACATAAGTTCAAAACTTATAAAGGAAGAACTGATATTTCCAAAAAGAAATGGATAAATCGGTGGTTCACAGTAGAAGAAGAAAACACATCTCAGATAGAAATCAACAGGTAAAGTAGAAAATAATATCAATATGGAGGATTTCAATGACACATTTAATAAGTTTAATATATCACACACATGATAAGTTGCATAAAAGATAACATTCTTTTTTAGCACATTTATACACAAAAAATGATTTTATATTATGATATAAATAAAATCTCAAAAAGTTCTATAAAATGTTACCTTACACTAAGGCTTGTTCAATGGCTATATTAGAAAAAATTCAGAAACCAACAAAAAAAAAAAAAAGCAAGAAAAATCCATACATCATAAAATTAAAACCCACATTATCAGTCATTGCACTACATGGGAAATTAAGTGCAAATTACAAACTAGTTATCATAGATATGCCCAAGGAGACATATACAAAGATGATTAGTTAATCATTCTTTTAAACAACAAATAAAATTTGGGGGAAAATGCTGTCTGTTCTTCAATAAGATGAATAAAATTGCTAAATAAAATGGAACATTTATACTATGGAACACAAGTCACAGTAGTCCTCCCTTATCCATGATTTTGTCTTCTATGGTTTCAGTTACCCACAGTTTCAGTAACTCAAAGTCAATCATGGTCTGAAAATAGTAAGTGGAAAATTTCAGAAATAAACAATCTATAAGTTTTAAATTGTGCACAGTTCTGAGTAGCACAATCAAATCTCACTCTATCCCACTCCGTCCCTCCCGGGACATAAATCATTCTTTTGTCTGCTATTTGCACTACCTGCTCATTAATCACTTATCACCATCACAGTTATCAGATTGACTGTCTCAGTTTCACAATGCTTGTGTTCAAGTAACCCTTATTTTACTTAATAATGGCCCTAAAGTACAAGGGTAGATGCTGGCAACTTGAATATGCCAAAGAGAAGTCATAAAGTGGTTCCTTTAAGCGAAAAGGTAAAAATTCTCAATATAGGAAAATATATATATGCTGAGGTTACTAAGATCTATGGTAAAACCAAATCTGCTATCCATGAAATACAATATTTTGAGAGAGACACCACATTCACATACTTTGATTACAGTATATTACTGTAATTGTTTTATCTTATTCTTGTTGTTAATCTCTTACTGTGCCTTATTTATAAATTAAACAGAGGAGTAGGGGAAAGACTCAGACTTTTGTTTCATGGTCAGAGGACCTCAGCATTTTCTATACTTTTTTCTATAAGGAAAATATAATCATGTATCCATTGGTTTGAAACAGAATTATAAATTATTTTATAACTTATTAGATTTAGAACAATTACAGATAGTATGAAGAAGAGAAAGAGACTGAACAAAAGAGAGAAACAGGGACAGAGAAACCAGGGATTCAAAGAACACCAGAGACAGAGACCTGGTGAGGATGGGGGAAGGGTTCTTTTTCAAATGCGCTGATAAATTAACCATCTCTAAAAAGTAGACATTTGAGCAGAGGACTAAATTAAGTACGGAAGTTAGCCATAAGGGGAATAATGAGAAATGTGTGTTAGGCAGAAGGAACAGCAAAGACAATGACCCTGAGGCCAGCTTGGTGTGTTACGTTAGAGGAAAGAGCAATAGAGAGAGAGAAGAGGCAAGCAGAAGCTACATTTTGTGGAACTTTGTAGTCAGAGAGAGGAGTATGAATTTTATTTTAAGAATTATGGGAAACAACTAGAGGATTCTGAGCAAGGAAGGGACATGTTCACATTTTGTTTTTTTTTTTTTTAACTACACTTTTTATTTTGAAATAATTGTCAATTTACATGTTGTTATAAAAAATAATAGAGAGAGATCCCAGGTACCATTTACCTGATTTCCTCTAATGGTAACATCTTGCAAAGTATAGTACAGGATCACAACTAGGATATGGACCTCAATACAATCAAGATACAGAATATCTCCATCACTACAACAATCCCTCTTGTTGCCTTTTAAGAGTCACACACTACCTCCTTATAACCTGGCAACCTTTAATGTGCTTCATTTTCCTAATTTTGTCATTCAACAATGTTACAAAAATGGAATCATACAGTATGTAACATTTGAGAATTGGCTTTTTTTGCTCAGTTCAATTATATGGAGATTCATTCTTGTCAAATGTATCAATAGTCTGTTTCTTTTATTTGTTGAGTAGTATTCCAGGATATTGAGTTTGTTTAACCATTCACCTCTTGAAGGATATCTGGGTTTGGCTATTGAGAATAAAACTAATTTAAGTTCATGTACACATTTTTATATGAACACAAATTTTCATTTCTTCAAGATAAATGCCCAGGAGTACAATTGCTAGATTGTATGGAGTTGCATGTTTAGTTTTTTAAGAAACTGCAAAATGTTTTCTAGAGTGGCTATATCATTTTACATTCCCACCAGCAATGTACGAGTGATATAATTTCTCTGCATACTTGCCTGCATTTTGTGTTGTCACTGCTTTTATTTTAGCCATCTTCAGATATTCTGATATGTGTGTAGCAATACCCTATGATTTTAATTTGCATCTTCATAATAGCTAATGATGAATATCTTTTCATACAACTATTTGTTATCCATATACCCTCCTTAGAGAAATGTTCATTCATACTTTTTTCCCATTACCTAATTAAATGTCTGTTTTATGATCAAGTTTTGAGAGTGCTTTATACATTCTATATACGAATCTTTTGATGGATATATGGTTTATAAATGTTTTCTCCCAATCCGAGGCATATCTTCTCATCTTATTAACAGGGAGTTTTGCAGAGCAAAGGTTTTTAATTTTGATAAGGTTCAGCATATCAATGTTTCCTTTTATAGATTGTGCTTTTAATGTCAATTTTAAGAACTCTTTGCCTAACCCTAGATCTCAAAGATTTTCTCCTATGTTTTTCCTAAGAATGTTATAGTTTTACATTTTCAATTTATGTTCGTAATCCACTTTGAGTTAATTTTTGTATAAGATATGAAGGTGTGAGACACAAATCGAGATTCTTTTTAAAATATTATTTATAAATAAATTTCTAGTTGCTCCAGTACCATTTGTTAAAACGACTGTCCTTCCTGAACTAGTCAAAAATCAGTTGGGTATACATTGTGGGCCTATTTCTAGATTCTCTATTCCTTTTCATCAGGTTATGAAGGATGCTGATAATACAAATAATAATTTTTTTTTAGGTCCACAGGCCCCTGAGCCTCTGCTAATATTTTTACTCTATTTTCTCTCTTTTTTTTTCAGATTGGGTATTTCTAATGTTCTACCTTCAAGTTCACCAATTCCTTGTCTTTTCCCACCATTCTGCTGTTGAGCTAATTCATTAATTTTTTTTCTTATTTTGGTTACCATATTTTTAAGTTCTAAAATTTCCAATTAAAATATAAAATTTGTTTCTTTTTTATATCTTCTATTTCTTTTCTGAGACTTTTTTATTTCTATGCCAAGAATTTCTTTTGGCATGTTAGTAACCACTCACCAAAGCATTTTCATGATGGCTGCTTGAAACTTTTTCAGATAATTATAAAATGTCTTCTTGGTGTTGACATATATCGATTGTCTCTTTCTTTCAGTTTGACATCTTCCTCATTCTTGGTATAATGTGTAATGTTTTATTAAAAACTGGATACTGCAGATATTACAATATGACAAACTTTATCTTATTTAAGTTTTCTACTTTAGCTGGCTTTCTCTGAAACTACTCAAGCAGGGAAAAGAGGGGCTCTGACTCATTTCTGCCAGGTAGAGGCAGATTTCAGCTTCCCCACCTAGCCTTCATTTATATCCAAGGTGGGGGCTACTTGTCAATGTTGGGCAGGGGTGGAGTTGTATAGTCCCGACAGGACAACACTGGTAAGCTTTCTGTTGTTAACTGGGCAAGATATTTCTTTGTTATTGTTATCTCTCCCCACCTGACCTCTACTGACACTGACACTGTTTCCTATATCTCAGGGCATTCATGCGGGTCACATTAAAAACTCCTGAGTCTCCACAAAGACTTCAGAGTTCAAGGAAAAACTCTCTTTTTACCTGTGGTCTTTTGGATAGTTCCATGCTTTACTCTGTCATGCTCTCTAAAATGATCTGAAGATCAAAAGTTCCAGTGAGCTCACTGTACTGCCAGGCAAGCACTGTCCTGAGGCAGGTCTTAAAATATGCTAATAGGAATGTAAAACCACTAGATTTATTTACATCCATAAGACTCATACTGGAATATTCATCTTCAGCTGTGGATCCCCATCTTAATGTTTAATTTAATGAAACCAAAGGCATCTGAATAAAAAGTTGCAAAATTTATAATAAACAACTGCTTGTCAAAACAATTTATTACTGATACACTATATGCCTGAGGATATAATTTTATGCAGTTTACATGCATACATCTAGAACTATCTTTCTTATCTGTAAGGACTATCTAATTCTGTCTCTGCTCCTCTGCTGAGATGACTTCCTGAGCCCTTTGTTCCCTGAGCATTTGTGAGAATTGGTAAGCTAATATAGTCATACTGCTAAGTCCTGAACTACAGACAACTTTTTAAAGACCCAGCAAGTCTGGTGAATAACTAAGGAAAATTAACATACCTCAAGAAGTCTCTTCACTCCTCAGTGGACAGAGAGTCCTAAGAAGGATAAATAAGCCATCAGGCTATTCTTAGTTATCACTTATTACTAATTGCTGGGGACATTTATCCCATCAAGACTTCTTTTTCTGGTACCCACTTGCCACCTTGACTTATTTAAGGTGTAATTAGCTAAATTTTCTCTTACAAAAGGCGATGAAGATAGAACTCAGTCTTATTGCCACTAGAATGGAATTTACATATGGCTTTCTAGGTAACAGGTACTACCTTTATAACAGGGAAGGAGGACATTGCTCTTGCCTACTGCAACTCACTTCTTACACATGAGGTGAGTAGTCTGTGGAGTCGTGGGGCTAGGCCTAATCAGGTCCATGCCCCTGGTTTTGGACCATTCTTTGTATACCTAGGACCGACTATTTTCTCCCCAAGTGACCTAAACTTCTCGCAGAGGTTGATTTTGGCTATTACCTGGGACCTTAGCTAGGGTTATCAATCAGAACAGCTCCATATGGCATTTCCATATGGTCTCTTCATCTCCTCATAGCATGGTGATTATCTTCAAAGAAAAAGCTGTATTGCTTTTTACAGCCTAGCTTTGTAAGTCACATAGTGTGACTTCTGCCTTAGTCACAGGCATGCCAAAATTCAAGGAAAAGCAACATAGATAATCCTCCCTGCTTGCTCAAACCTTTCAATGGGAGAAATGCCTATAACATATTATAAGAAGTTTATGTGGAATAGAAGAACTTATTGCAGCCATTTTGGAAAATATAATCTGCCACGCATACTATTAAAGGAAAACTAAAAGATGTCTATGCTTATATCTTCAAATTTCAAGGTGTAATGATGTATCTTAAGAACCTATGTTTGATATATAAATATATTTTTTTCTAATTTTAATGCTAAAAAGAGGATGTAGGATTCCTATACCAAATACCCCTAGTTTATAAACAAACATAGGATGAAAAAGGCTTAAATAACTTGTCCAATAGTCTTTTAACCAATTCATCATCTTTTAACTTAAAGTCTCTTCCCATTATATATTATTTCATTAAAATGCTGAAAATGCTGTTATCTCTTATCTCTCATGGTATCATGATATCTAGAATAGTGCCCAAGTCATCAACAGTATTTCTACTCTTTCTGAGAAGCTTTAAAAATAGTTTGAAGGCTTCCTTCTTTTTTTGTAAACTAATTTAATATAGTCCCATGTGAAAGTTGCAGGAACTTTTAAATATTGCAATAAGCATGCAGCTCAAGTAGGACCCTCAGGTGTGTTAAGCTGACATATCTACTTATAATGACAGGGGCAAGCAAGGCAAAAACATAATTACTCCAAATTTTTTTTTAGACATTTATTGACCTTAAGAGTTCAGAGTCTATAATGTTCCTCTCATCAAAACTAATCACTGACACTTCATAACTTGAATACTGACAAATTTCCACTCAGTTGCTGTCAAAGGTTGAATAATTATATTTAAGGCACTTTCTTCTATAATGTTTCATATATTTTGGAGAGCAGTGCTGAAGTCTAATTTTAAAGGAGTTCATTTGTTAACAGAATGTTTTTAAAAATCTGATTTCTAAAAATAGCGATATATGAATATTGAATACAGATAAAACCTACCAACATGTAATATTGCCTTTGTTCTTTAGAAAGCATCATGCTATTTCTCACTCAGAACTGTGCATTAATGGGCCTGAGGGCAGACTATGATCTGCAAATAAATATTTTTTATATAAAAATTGACATAAATAACTAAATATCAAATAGTTGTTTGTAATAACTGCATATATATTACTGTTTATCCATAAACATTGGACTATTAATTTATTTTTAGATAAAGTTATCAAAAATATTTTACTTTAAAAATAAAACAGATGCAAAAAATTCTACACCATTATATGTAATTAATAGGTAATGTAATTAAACATTAGTCATCTAATGTACTTATCCAGTCAGTTCCATGTCAGAATAATTTTTTGACTCTAAATTTAATTTTTCAAACATCATTTACTTCGTGGAGAAAAAAAACCACCTTATTTGTATATATGAACTATTCATTATTCATACAAATTGATAGAAGCCACAAAGAAAGTCTTAACATATTTAAAAATGAAGAAATTGTACAGTAAGTGAATTGTGTTCTCTGAATGAAAGTAAAGGCCAATTACAGAAGTTAAAACAATATATCTACAACAACATACAGATTAAAATTATAACATAAAAAATTTATAATATGATAAAGCATTATTATTATGTAAAGGGCTGATGCAAATTAATAAATAAAAAGGAAAGACCCTCAGATCCTCCTGTAATGGAAAAATAAAGTTGTTGAAGAAATAACAAAAATAAATGGATAATAAACATTTAAATAAATGTTCAACATCATTAATAATCATTTACATTCAAATTAAATCAACATAATCCCATTTTTACACTAAATTAGCAATGATAAAAAACAACAAGAACATCTACTTCTGGCAATGGTATATTAAAGAAAAGCACTCCAAACTGCAACTGTAGCAGTCTAAATGGATATAAATTTATATAAAACAGTTCAGTTATTAGTTGCTTGAAAAACACCCAAAGCCTTTGATCAAGTAATTCTAATTTTGAGAGTCTGTTTTATGAAATTATATTGAAAAATAGACAAAAAACTTACACTGATGCCATTTATTATTGCATTATTTAGAACCTGTAAAATATGGGACACAATGTAGTCAACTTTAGAAAATAACTAAATATGATCCTGATATATTTATATAAACCATAAAGATTTTACAAAGATTTTTTAATATTGTGAACAACTGCATATGAAATAATATTAATAAGAAAGGGTACACATATAGTATATTCTCAAGTACATAAAATATACTTTGAAGAAACCAGAAACACAATATTCCAAAAACTTGAAAGTAATTCTGGTTAAAGAAATATTATGAGAGGTTTAATTTGTTTTTGCTTTGCATGTTTTCAAAACAAATCTGTACCACTTACTATTAGAAAAAGATACCAGGAGACAAAAATGAAACGTTTAAGAGTGAAAATATTTAAAAAAAAAAAAAACATATCAGCTTCTGGCAAGCACTGGTATAACAATAGGTAAAAATAATTTCAATGTTTCGATTGAAAAATTCTACTCATTTTTGAGTCAGTGATTTTCTCTTAAAAATCTGTACAAGGATTTTTTTTTTTAATTTCAGAAAATCTGAATCATTCTTTTTAAGATACTCTGAGGATTATATACCTACTTATTTTCCTCTCATCCTTGACTACCAGGAAAGGCAGGGTCAAATGTTATTCTAAGAAAAATAATCATGTTATTCTATTTTCTCAATACAGTTATCTACCTGCCTTGCCTATTACTATTTCCATTCATATTTCCATCTTTTTAAACATGTTTTATAATAGATTTATTACAGCAGATGCTGCCATACTTTTAAAAAATGTTTATAATATAGAAAATGTGAAAACAATTTTTAAAAATTGACATAATGATGAGAAAAGTTGAATAGTTAATTTGGGACAAATGTTTGCAAATTACTGAAGGTTTAAATGTAAAACTAAATTTAATAAATATTTTTTACCTTAAATTTTGGACTCTAGATAAATCTTAGTTTTTTTAAGTATAAAGGCTATTAGGGTAACCAGTAAGGGAGGCCAGGAAAATCATTCTCTCTGCAAGAAAAATTGAGTTAATTGCCTGTATAGAGGGTTTCTCAATAGGATTAACAGTTGAAGTGCTTTTGATTATATCATTTGTCTACACATATTATTCCTCTGTGGTGGCTTTCTCTTGTCAGTAAAGAAATTCTACTCTTTTGTACTAACCCATGAACAGGTCCTCTCTCTCTGGTATAAAAAGATTTTTTTATTTTATCAAGTAAGTAAGCCATTGTAATATAGAATAGGGTGGCTATATTTCACCACTTTCCCTGGTCATGCTTTAGGTCTGATGATTTCTAAATAAGGCGACAACTTAGGATGTCGCGGCCCTGTTTGCACTACTTCTCTTTAGGAAATTTTCTTCAGATTATGTTATCATTGTCTGTTACCAAAATGCACTGGCCTTTTCCTAACATAATTTGATCACTGCTAAATTACAGCACATTTTAAATAAGCTTGTGTACTCTTTGCTACAAATATTATATCATTTCCTTATCTTTTAAAGTAAAGCTACAAATCCGGTTTTTTCAAGCATTTAAAAATCTTTTTAAAAAATATTCCCAAAGTTTATATTTCTCTCAACAAATAAAAATGTTTTAAGAAGTTATAGATTCACCCCTATGAATATGCCCATACTTTGACTGAAAAATAAACTCAAAAATGTCTATGCAGCCTGAAATATTAATACAATGTTGTCAAAACTAAATCCTGCAAGAGACAACAGAGAAAGAACTAGCAGATAGATAGGACTTAGAGTGCTGTTGGCCACCCATATAGGGCATAAAAATAATCATTAATAAATGCTTTATTAATGATTATTTAGCTAAATGTTTATAATTGTTTTTAGAAAATGAACATTGGTCAGAATGCACTGTTATATGAACTGGCTTATGTTAATAATATCCAAAGCTTGCAATTTAGCAAAAAATATTTATGTGAACTTCTTATTTTACCTTTTAATACTTTATATATAAGTTGATTAAAATAATTTCAAAAATACTTAATAAATATCTCTTTGTGCATAATGAAGATATTGTAAAATTAAAAAAAATATTCATCATCAACTTAAATTCTAGGCTCCTTCCCTAAAGCACCAACCATTATCAATTGAGTTTGCATCCTTCCTTCTCCTTCCTAAGGATTCGTGTGTGTGTGTGTGTGTGTGTGTGTGTGTGTGTATTTTTTTCCCCATATGCAAAACCACCACAGTTCTCTCATGCAATTGAAAGACCGTACAAAGAATTATAAGTTCAGAGTTATAGACTTTAAGATGTATTTTCCCATTATTTTTTTGCATATAGTTAATCTAGGGAATTTTTAGGTGAATCTAATTTCAATTTGACCATTATTTGCTAGTAAACGGTCCCTTTTAATCTTCTTCTCTGGAAGCTTTGAGGGTTTTGTCCTCGTCCTTAGTATTCTACATTTCATTAGGATGAGTAGTGCTCTAATAGCTTCATCTAAATCCTGCTGATTGCTTGTAGGAAGTATGTACTTCTGAAGATAGAACTTTTTCCAATTTTAAGAAATTTTTGACTATTATTTTATTTAACATTATTTATTGTTTTTCCCTTTCTTTTAGAATCTTCCAGTATATGAAATTTGGAACGTGAGATTGATTACCTTATCTTTCATATTTTTCATTTCTTTCTTTTCTTCTGCATTCCTTAAGTTTCCTTCATTCTAATTTTTTTTTTTTTTAGTGCATAAATTTACTTATCAGCTTCCAAGACCATTCATGTTCTACTTAGTTCATCAATTTTGCTGTTATGTGGTTGACCAATTTTTTTTGTTTAGATAACGTAATTGATTAATTTTAGATAGCAATATTCTAAAATACACTCTAATAAGAAATTCTTTCCTGCTGTTCTTATAACTCTGGTTTTTCAGGTTTAAGTTCTATTGTCTCTCTTTAATGGTGATGAGTCTCCCTGAATACTTGATAAATTTTTATTGTGTGTTCTTTTTTAAAGGGGAGATTCTCTGTTAGAGTTTGCTGTAGCACTTTGTTGTTTTTACTTGCTATCCTGAAATCCTGCTTCTGCCCTACAGTGAAGGTAATGGTAAGTGGCAGAACAGCTAATGGAAACATAAACTGCATTCTGTGATTCACATGTTGTCACCTTTAGCCTTCTGGAGAATTTGAGTGCACTTTTGGCCTTAGAAGGGAAACAATCAGATAAAAAAGAATGTCCTTCTGCCTGAAAGACATGAACAAATAATTTCTTAGAGAATTTTGGGCAGCAAATTATAATCACCAGATTTTTGTACAAAAATGGCAGCTAAAAAATTCCTAGTATAAAAGGAAAAATCGTGTTAAGGATGGTTCACTTCAGAATGAAGATTTTTATTTCGAGAGATTGTTTTCTTTAGGTCACTCCATGAAAAGAAGATTGATAGGAAAGATGTCGTCCACGCCATTCACAGCCTTAGCTCCTAGCAGAGTCATGAGTGAAAAGCAATTTCAATGAGAGTTATTTTAAAATTTGGTGAAATTTAACTTTGCAAGAGATACTAGATCAAGTCATTTAACCTTTGTGAATGCCCAGTAACATACTTAATAACTGAGAATGATCATAGCAACCCATAGATTACAAGGTTTTATAGGGGTGAAATGTGTAATATATCTGATTTTATTTTTTATAAATTATAAAATATTCTAAAACATCATTTATCACAGATGCAGTCCCCCACTATATAACAAACTACCATATTATTATTTATTAAGTTAATTTCCAAACGAAATTTTAAAATTCACTTTTGCCTTTATGTGTAATCATGCCTTTCTATCCCATCCCTATTCTGTATAGAGATAAATAGTTAAATTATATTCCCTTGATTTCTTAATATCCCAATCCAAAGGTACAATTATAAATCACATATCACCATCATGCTTGAATATAAAAATTTCTTGGATTGCTTGTTACATGAATAATAATTTCTAGATTCAGGAGGGGCCAGATAAATGTGTTTTTAATATGTACCCGAAGTAAAATCTATCATCAGGAGTATTTGGAAAAGAGTGGCTTAAAGTAATAAGCCATAATGGTTTCCTAATATGAGTCACAAATTCATCTAGTGCTGATGATAACAGGTAAAAAATGATAATCTAGTAAAAAAAATTCCCAAAATTTGTCTAAAATCACCTGTATGCTTTCCTCCCAGTAAAAGATAAGTTATAGTGTTTAGAAAAAACATTTTCAAATCTTCTAGTCTTTGCTGCATTTACATTATTCCAGGCAGATGGAATTAAATCCTATTTCTTAAGAAATATTTTCCTCCTTTGTGAGGAAACCAACATTTCTTTTTAAATTTCTAAAAGTTATTTTTTATATCTGGCTTAAATATGTAATGTATACAATTTCACTGTTAATATATTAACATTACTACTGAATACAAAAAATTTATTTTAACTCTTAACTAAATTCATGCAATGTCCCCAAAATTATAAGCTACTCTTCACTATCCAGAAGTTCATTCCTTGCTAAGAGGGGCCAAAAGTAAAAAGAAGGGAAGGGAAGGGAAGGGAAGGGAAGGGAAGGGAAGGGAAGGGAAGGGAAGGGAAGGGAAGGGAAGGGAATAACAGGATGGGAGGGGAGGGAAAGAAAGGGGACTGGAAGAGAGGAGGGGAGGGGAGGGAAGGAGAAAAGAGGAGAGGAGAGGAGAGGAGAGGAGAGGAGAGGAGAGGAGAAGAGAGGAGAAGAGAGGAGAAGAGAGGAGAAGAGAGGAGAAGAGAGGAGAAGAGAGGAGAAGAGAGGAGAAGAGAGGAGAAGAGAGGAGAAGAGAGGAGAAGAGAGGAGAAGAGAGGAGAAGAGAGGGGATGGGAAGGGAGGAGAGGGGAGGGGAGAAAAACTGTAACCTGCATCCACCTAAACATCTCTGTGGAATGTCCTGTCAGTTATTTATACTGGGGGCAGGAAGGGTATGTTTTCCAAGAAACAAATGTTTAGCATAAATGTATTGTGATCAGACCTTCTAGAAAACAGAATAGCCAGGAGGGTCTGGCAGCTATTTCAGGGATGTTTTTATTTTTAATTTCATGGACAGTGCACTGTGCCAAAAAATGCCGGTGGAAAGTACTCATTTATCTGCATGATTGTCTTAAAGTCCTGTCTGCAGCAGTGATCATTAATGAATACGCAGAACATTTTTAAGGCTCAGCAGTTTTCAGATAGGCTAGTGACAAAAAACCTTGACTGCGTTTACTCTCAAGGCCCTATTTAGAGGGATAGAGCCACTGACATGATGCCAGTCTGGTTGGCACAGGAGAAAAACTGCCTTAATTGTGTTCTTGTCTGCTAAAAATCCTAAGCAGTTGTATTCAGCTCCTTTCTCAACAGCAGCCTCTTCAACGGCTTGGCATAAACTAGCAATTCTAAGAATGCCTTGTTTAAATCTTAGACTGATGAAAAGAGGAAAACAGACTGATTTGCCATTAAAGACTTATGGAATGGGAGGCAACATTAAAATTTAAAATATTCATGAGTATGCACACATGACATTTCATTGTGTGGTTTTTGGTTACTGAACTTTTGGTCTGTATTTTAGATAGAGATCTTTTATACAGTTAGATATGTAAATTCACCCTACACACACCAAAAGATCCATGATGTGGCCAGTATAGCTCATTCATTTTTAAAAGTTGTTTTGTGTTGTGACATATAATACACATAATGAAAAATGTAAAAACTATA
The DNA here is from genome assembly GCA_028627145.1 of Eidolon dupreanum. Lineage (NCBI taxonomy): Eukaryota > Metazoa > Chordata > Mammalia > Chiroptera > Pteropodidae > Eidolon > Eidolon dupreanum. The sequence continues at coordinate 96,973,391 of CM053507.1, forward strand.
AATGTACAGCTCAATGAATTATCACAAAGCCAATTTCAGTGTAACTATCACTAGGTCAACAAAGAACATTGTCAACTCTGTAGAAAACCCCTCTGTTTTCAATCCCACTCACTGTCCTTTCCCATCTCCTCCAAGGAAACCACTATCCTGCCTTCTAACATTGTGACTTAGTTTTGACTATTTTGTAAAATTTTATTTCAATGAAATTACACAATAGACATATTTTGTATCTGACTTCCCCCTCCCCCTTATATTGTAATTGTGAGATGCATCCCTGTTACTGGGTATGAGGGTAGTTTCTTCATTTCCATTCCTGTAGAGTATTTCATCGTTTGATCATAACACACTTATTTATCTATACTGCTGCTTGGTAGACATTTATGTTTTTTTCCAGCTTAGGACTATTATGAAAAATGAGGCTATGAACATTCATTTATATCTCTGTGCACACATCTACATTTTTCTACTGGATTTATCTAGGGGTGAAATTGTTGCATCATAAAGTGTGCAGAAAAACAGCTTTAAGAGATACTGCTAAGTATTTTTCCAAAGTAGTCACACAAACTTGTACTCCTAGAAGCAGTATAGGATGATTCCTATTTTTGACAGTCTTAGAAAACCTTTTTTTTTTTTTTTTTTTTAATTTTAGCCATTCTGATGAGTCTTCAGTGGTACATGACTTGCTTTTCCCTCATCACCAATAAGGTTGAGTTCCTTTTAAAATGTTCATTTAGTTATTTGGATATTCTCTTTTATAAACTTCTTGTTCAAATCTTTTGCCTATTTTTATTTTGGGTTGTCTTCAATTTGTATTTTTTTTTTTTAATTCTATCTATGTATTCTGTGAGCTAAATATATTTAAAATGCTTTATTTCACTCTGTGGCTTACTTTTTCATTCTCTTAATGGTGTTTTTTGATTAAGATATTTTTAATGTGAATATAGTCCAGTTTATTAATCTTTCCTTAATGATTAGTATATATATGTCCTATATATGATATCTTTTCCTACACCATGATCATGAATTATCCTCTTGTATTAATTTCTAGAAACTTTATTGATTTGCCTTTCAATGTAAGTATCATGTGAGGTGAATAATTTCACTTTTTTTTTACATATCGAATTCATTTGAACCAGCATCATCTATTGAAAAAAGATTGCATTGTATTGTGCACTTCCCCTTTCTCTTAAATCAAGTGTCCTCCAAAACATAACTCCAATTTGGGGTTCTCACATTTCTTCTACATGTCCTTATGCCAATTCCGAACTTTCTTGTTGGTATAGCTTTATTAACATCTTAATATCTGGTAGAACAAGTCTTGCCACTTGTTTTCATCAAGAGTGCATGGCATATACTAGTATTTTGTATTCCTCCAGAACTTAAATAATTGGTCAAATTGTCATTTCCAAAGAAAATCTGTTGAAATTTTGATTGGGATTGCACTAGATCTATAAACCATTGGTGCAGAATAGACAACTTTAAAATACTGAGACTATAGATATATAAACATCATCTATCCTTCTGCTTGTTTCTTTAATTTCTCACAATATTTTTTGATTGCAGAGCTCTAGTTTTCTATGTAATGGTCTTGCACATTTTTAAAATTAGTTCTATGTATTTGACATTTTTCAGATGTTAATGTAAGTGATAACTATTTTACTGTCTTGTTTTCTACATGTATATAACTTGTAAGTATGAATACCCTAGTGTTTTTCTATTAACCTTATATCTAGCAACTTTGTTATATGTATTTAGGATATCTAGTAATTTATTTTATGGATTTTCTACATAAATGATCACATAATTTGCAAATAATTTTTATTTTTTCTTTTCCAATATATATATAATTTATTTTTATATTTTTGGTCTTACTCTACTGATAAGGACCTTCACTGTAATAACAGATAACTTTGTGCTCTTATTCTGAAAGGAAAAACTTTCAAAATTTTACCATTATGTTGATGTTTGTTCTAGGAATTTAAAAATTATATATCTTATAAATAAATGTACTTTATCAAATATATTTTTAGAATTTGTTAAGGATTATTAAATTATTTAATATTTGTTAGTATAGTAAATTAAAATGGTTTCTTTTTCACTAATGTATTTTTAATACCTTTATTGAGGTAACTATGCATATCATAAAACTAACCTATTTAAAATGTACAGTTCAGTGGTCATTGGCATATTTATAGAATTGTGCAACCATTACCATAATATAGTTGTAAAATATTTTATCACCGTCAAGAGAAATCTCATACCTATTAGCATTCACTCTCAGCCTCACCTGCCTCACCTTAAATCGCAATTAATCTACTTTCTCTATAGAGCTTCCTATTCTGGAAATTTCACATAAATGGAATCCTACAATATGTGGTCTTTTATGACTGGCTTTAACTTAGTATAATGTTTTTGATGTTCACCCATGTTATAGCATGAATCAGTATTTTCTTTTTAATTACTGAATACAATTTCACTTTATGGAAAAACCACACTTTGTTTACATTAATCAATTGATGGGCATTTCAGTTGTCTTCACTTTTTGTCTACGGGTATCGGAAATTGATTCATGTTGGAAAGCTCTGTTGCATAGGAATACATTTTAAATTTTGTATATTATTAATTATTAATCCAACAAATTAAACAATATTCTCACTGGATCTCTTAGTTTGAATAAAATTGATTTTATTTCTACATATTTTTCTGAGTGTTTTGGGTTTTCCTTTCTTTTTCTTTTTTTATTTTACTTGCTTTCTGTTGGACTCATTAAGTTTTCTTGGTTTTTCCTTTCCTCTCCTCTACTTGTTTCCTGTAACTGATCTGTAAGTTCTATATTATATCCCTCTGTCTGTGTGATGTGCTAACGTTAAATTTGTAAGCTACATATTCAATGTATTCCAATAAGTTCTAGAACATTTCTGTCTTCCTCCCAACACCAGTAACATTCTTAGAATGTTTAAACTACCTAATAATAGACATATCTTATTTTAGTTGAATTTAATTATCGTCTTTTATACAACATTCAAAAATTATTACTGTCTCTTATTTCACTATCAGACTATGCCTCTTTCCTACAGAAGTCAAAAACTTTATATATGAACAGAGGGTTTTTTTTACTTTTTACATAAGAATAATATTTCTAAATTCCAAAGAGAAAAATCAGCTATTAGGCAACTGTCACCTCCACTTATAGGCTCCTTTAAGTATATGTACCAGTCATGAAACCTAATACCCAACTTTGCACTAAATGTTCAAAATTTTTTTAACAAAATTTTTACCATTATCAAAGATAATGAGCACCTGGAAGCTCTGAGAGAAATATTGGATTTTTGAAGGCATGTAATAGTAACAGCTAATGTTTATTTAGAACTTACTTTAGGCCAGTACTGTTTTACCATTCTAAGAAATACATACACATATAATATAATCTTCACAACAACCCTACAGAATAGGTACTAGTATTCTATTATTACTCCTTTTTTACAGGTTAGAAAGCTGATACAGGAATTAACTAAATTGCCCACGGTTACCTAGTTTGTAAGTGTCAATGCTGGAATTTGAACCTAGGCAACATGTCTCCAAAATCCATGTTTTTAAACTACTAGCTGTCATACTACTAAAAAATAATTCATAAAAGTTGGTACCCATCTGTAACTTATATCAATAATTAGCAGTACATGTTTGAAATAGGAACGTATGAATATCACTATTAGTATTTTTCATAATGGCTTATAACAACTAATTGAAAAAGAAAGCAGATATCAGTGAGCTGAGGCCAGTCTCTGAGAAGCATTTTAATTTTAAAACCTAGATATAGAGCCTTTGGACTGCTTTTAGAAATTCCTTTAAACGTTACATTATCTAAAAATATAAACTTTGTAGTCAAGAAACCATAAAATAAATGCTCTAAATTTGGCAAATCTAACTGTAACAAATAGTAATAATAACAAAAACCTAGGTCTATGTCTGTCTAGTCCTACTCGTGGATCAAGCACACACCACTCCAAATCGACTACGTGAATACTCTCAGTCATATGTAATGATCCCCCCTGAGGGGGCATAAACCCTATTTCCAGTCAAGCTCTCATGTGCACCACACTGATGAAATGGGTCTCTGTGATTTAAGTTAGCCAAGCAAATGTAGTGCTTAGCAGGAGATCCAAGTACTCAAATAATCCTAGCTCCAGTTAGTTTGAAAACCTTACTCTTGCCATGCACTAACATTGGTGGTTTCCAGCCACCAATTTGGAGAGCTTGAATTCCATGATCTCCCCCAATACTCTGTTCCCTGGGGTCTATTTGGCTGTTTGATGGTAATCACTTTTATAGCTTCAGGTCTATGGAGGCCCAGGAAGATCAAATATTGTCAACAATAGGAATTCTGAGAAAACACACTTCAGCTCCTCTGAGTAAAAGAACAGTAAATGAACAAAGGGAAAAGGTTTAGTTGTATGGAGCTATCTTCATCTGAGGGTTGTACAAACTCCATCTGTATATATACCTTTCAATTCCTCAGCCGTCCAGTTTAAAACGGCATTATTTGCAGCCAGTGTGCTTGAAGAAAAACTGATACAATGATTGTAAGACAATTTGCAAAACTGTATATTGCTCCAAAATATTCAATGAGATTTATTTCCTTTCTTGCAGAATAATAAGTCCCTATGTACACACAATAGATATTTCAGATACATTTTTGTTGCATATTTGGCACAATTTTGAATATTCATATTGCCCCAAAAGCCATTTATTAGAGTTTTCATAAAAATACTTTTTAATCTCCTACACAACAGTATAAACCCCAAGTCTTTTATATGAATTCACTAAAGCTGCATTCAAATAAAGTAATTATCTTTAAATGTACATGCTTAAAATATGTATAAGATATTTATGTATAAAAACTGGTAGGTTCTGATTGCCTTTATTTTGATGGTGAGTTATGAATCCTCTACAGTTAAAAGAAAATGTGTTTTCAAGCCCCAAAGCTAGAAATCTTTTTAAAACATATTGAAAAGGAAGTCTTATTTCCTTGGTCTATTGCAGTATACAATACTTTGTAAAATAAATACTCCAAAGTGGTTTGACTTCACAATAGTAATTGCTTTAAAACTGCCCCAAGGTTAGGTCTGCATTGCAGATTTTGTCTGGTGGCCAATTATTACGGTTCTGTTAATGCTCTAAAACACTGTCTGTAATAGAAATGCCAGCTTCTCAGTAGTCCATATGAATGAAATGTTGCAAATTAAAGTATGTAGATGATGTGTAACTTCTCCTATGAAATACAATGATTGCTATTTGCAAATATATTTTCAAAAAATATACATGAGGGGAGAGGGAAAATAGAAAATAAAATGTTAAAATATATATATATGAATGAACAACAAGAATTGGTATGAATGTTTAGAGACCACAACTAAAAATATTGTTGAATTCCTTATAATCCAATATTTTATTATATTGTGTTTGGCGACTAGTTCATTATGAGTTACATTAAAAAGTAAGACAGCTTTCCCTAACTCAGTGATGTACCATACACTATTATTATTTACTAGGGGCTTGTATATACTTATTTACTCTGTGATTCTTTGATAGACATTTTAAACCATAATTTCCAAAGGAAGTAGAATTTGAAATGGAGACAATTCATCCAATGAGAAAAAAGTGGGAATGCCAAGAGCACCGTATCAGAAGCCAACTCACCCAATTCAAATTCTAAACAGCAGTAAAAGTGTGTTCTATCACCAACCCCAGCAGTCCCTTCCACAAAATCAAAGGCCAAAAGAAACAGGACGATTGCCGAAGGAGCAACAGTCTATGCAATTTAAGCGTGTCTCTTCTCCCACTATCTCTGTTCTGTCTGTTCCAAGGGTGACAAGATCAAACCATATATATGTATACAAAGCATCCACATAATACCAGTAAGTCAGGGGAGCTCTTACACGTACACTGTGTCATAGTCAAAGTACTATGGGGAATAATTTATATAATACAGAATTACATGTGCTACACACTATCACTTTCATAAAACAACAACAATAACAACAACAAACAAAAAAACAGCATTAACCTGCTTCTTTAACTCTTCTCTGGAAACATTCTTTCCATATAGAAGTGCTTGAAATCAGGCTATCATTTCTTCATCTCCAAAAAGGTGTCAGTCAAGATGGAGTTAGACAACATCAAATGTACTTTAGTCACTGAGAAGGTTTTTAAAAAGAATAAAATATGTGGTCGCTACTAGTGAAAAAATTGTATCTGGATGGTTAAAAGAAAGACATACAAGAATAACTAGAAAATAATTAGTCTAGTATGTGCTAAGACACACTAGAATGTTTTTAAACTATATTTGCTATGGAAATTTAGGAAGGAATCAGGAGTTAGGCTCAAACTGTCATTGAAGGAAGTATAAGCATTGGATTGATTGGTAGAGAGGTAAGAAGATATTCCATGTGGAAGGGTGAGCATTTGGAAAATAGTACAAAATAGGAATGAGCATGTAGAAGACAGAGGTTAATCAATATCATCAAAGTAGACAGCTTCAGCAATAAGGTGTTTATGATAGTATCTACTAAATTACAGGTGTTAAATGTCACATGAGAATACACAGGGACAAACAAACCACCAAAGGGACTGAAGTAGAAAAATGACAAACTGCACCTTTGTCTTAAAAAATTAATCAGGAAACAGAGGTAAAGTAATATATTAAGAAACTAATGATGGCATTGGGTGCTTTAAATGTGTAAAATATATCAGAAAGGAGTTCAGGTTCTAGAGTGAGTGTGTCTAGGTTGGACTCCCAGCAATTCCACTTACCAGCTGTGTGACCCAAGACAAATTTCTGAAATCTCTGTGCTGCAGTTTTCTTATCCAAAATTTGACATAATAAAATACCCAGCTCATTGGGTTATGATGAAAATTAAATGGATTAATAGAGGTTAAAAGCTTAGAATGGAGCTGGCACATCATAAGCACTTGATAAAATACCACTGGTATCATATTATTATTTACATATGCATGTTGCATAATCACACAAATTTTTTAAATTAATTCTCCCAAATTATAAAAATTATTATCTTGAGGACAAAGAATTATGAATTTTTAAAAACTGTATCCATAAAAACTTTCAAAGTACTAGTCATAAAATGGGCATGCAAAAATATTTCCTAAAAATCAATATGGAAAGGGAGAATGGGTCAATATTGGATACCGATTATTAATCTATTAGGAGAAAAGTTCATGAGGGGAACAAGATTGCATCAACTCTATTTCAACCTCCTCAGAACTTAGAGAAATGTAGTGAGCCAATGCCCACAATGTATTCCAAGGCACTGTATGAAAAATTCCTGAATTTATGCACAAGAACAAACTGCTAGCTTAATTATGCTGGATATCCCCAAACAGACACAGAATCACACAACATATTTAAAAGGAGTCAGAAAAGCTGCAGAGATGACTTGAAAAGGGGGTTCTTCAAAGAGAACAGTCTCAAATCTTCCAAAACAAATATAAAAGCAGAGACACAGAGATTTGTATGTGAGGAGATGAATAATGGGGACATTCCTTCGAGAAGAGAGGTTTAGCCTTCTCCTCCACAAAGGTTAGAGGTGTGTGTGTATGTCTATGTGTGTGTCTGTGTCTGTGTGTGTGACCTATGTATTTCAGGGCAAATGTGACCACACAGCACTTAGCTATGGATGCATCTACATTAAAAGCCACCAGTGAGCTCTACAAACCTGAGGAGTAGAACTCTTGGGTCAAAACAATGAGGATAGAAGACTCAGGAGGACTGCTGCAGATGAGATGGAGCCTGCCTCTGAAATATTCCTAAAGTTTATGATCTTACTGTTTAAACTTCCAATTACTGAAATGAGGTGAAGGCAATTCAAAACACAAGGAGACTGGCAGCATGACTGAGATAGCAGGTCAGCATGATGTGCCATGGTTTAAATTTAGTAGATATTATTCTCTTTCAATTCAACTTCTCACTATAACTTATGCTCAGAGTTCTTGCAAGATGTGGTGCATGGAAACAAAAAATTGCAAATGATTCAGTATAATAGAATTTTGCAATAAATCTCAAACAAAAAAAAAATGCCTAACAATTTTTAATATAGGACCTCTGTGGCAGTTTGATCAGCCCAGAGATTACCTGTGTATATAAAGTGACATACACAATGAGACTATGTTGGAAAGATATGTCTGAACTAGCAATCTATCATTTATAGATGTTACAAATTATGATTCCACAGGCACTATATTTTCAGTTTGTCCCATAAATGAGGAAAGACAAGCTCTGGTAGTGGGCCAGTTGAGAAGGGAGAAGTTCAATATATAATTATTTAAATACTTCAATTTCCTCAATGAGACTTTCACAAGGTTAGTGGACATTTGGTCCTATCCAAAAAGCCCATGCCAAAAGGTCCTTGAAATTTGGTCCTGTCAAAAACATCCACACTTGGAAAACAACCCTAGGTTCAAATAGCCTATAACATTTATTTACAACTTTGGTTTACAGGATTAATTACATCAAAAATACTATCATGTTTTATTCCTCCAATAATTGTGGACAGGACCAAATTTCAAGGACCTTTTGGTATGGGCCCAATGTCTCCGTGGATATTTTGAACAGGACCAAATGTCCTACAAGGCTTTCCCAAATACTCCTACAAAAAATAAGTGTGCAACACTCACTGTATCATAGAACTTGTCTGTGCATTCGTTTATAATTAATTTTTTTTTACTTGTTTATTTTCTTTTTCACCTAATGAATATAAGGTTTGTGAGATGGAAGATAGTAACTGTCTTGACAGGCAATACAACATAATGCTTAAGAACACAGATTTGAAGGCTAAACACTAAAATTATAGCGTTGGGCACATGGCTTAACCTTACTATATCTCAGTTTCCTCACCTGTAAAATAGAGTTATTAATAGGGCAAATACATTTTAAAATACTTAATAACAAAAATGTATCTGGTAGGTAGGTTTTCACCACTATATAAATATTAGCTTTATTATTAATGTTCACCACTTCCTTCAATGCCTAGAAGAGCAAATGAATTGCTAAGTATTCAAACACGTATTTACACATACACACGCTATATCTCCTACTTCCTACTGAAATGTGGAATATTCATAATCAGGTATTCTTTTTAAATAATCAAAATTGTTCAAAGTACCTGTATATGTCAAATATATACAGGTAGTATGAAGTACTGCCATGAAACCTAGCACTGCATTTGACATATGGGATCACTCACTTCGGCCAAATTCAATGCTTCCAAACTGGTGGTCTTGAGTTACTGCATAGTATCTTCACGTCCATGGTACATCAAGTTCAGTCAATTGAATAAGTCTATCTTGTATTTATCTGACTATTTTTCAAATATATGTAGTTGTTACTAAAGCCCAAATGCATTTAAAACTACTTCTGAGTTCAATGGAATTATTATTGCTCTGTAGTTCATTGTTTGTAGTTTGTTATTTTGTAGTTCCTTCATTGCTTTTAGTTCCTTAGCAACTGACTCAAAAAATACAACTGGAATCTTTTGAGATCCTGAAAATTTTGACATTTAAAAGGGAAGCTTATACTTGGAAAGGTTGAGAATCACAGGTCTATGTCATATTGAATGACTATAATGTCATTTGGCCTCCCCGAGCTCTCAGGCAAGCAAGGGGCATTTAAGTTAAAGACTAGAAATGCTCCTGCTAAGCCTCTTCTTTTCTAAGTTTGTCTACATTTGTGAATTCTATTTCAGCAAAAAGGTCAGGCCTTGGTCAGAAAGGGCTTAAACCATGTGGATGAAGCCTGTATTCTTTTCAATACACATAAATTGAGATGGAGAGAAGGTAGCTGGCCACGAAACTCACAGTTTCAAAATTTCAGTGTTGTCTTTTTAAATATTTACCTTCAAGAGGCTCTTCAAGAAGCAACTTCGCCCACTAATCACCTACCATCATTTTACCATCCACATTCCAACATCTGTGCGATAGATATAAATGCCTGTATTCTGCAATAGACACTGGAGATGAGATGGTGAATGTGGGAGACATAACAAAGCCATTGTGGAACTCTGGTATCAAGAAGAAGGCTCTGATGTCCTAACATATTTCAGTTTTCTTTATTTAGAAATTTTAAATAAAGACAACTATTATCAGAAAGACACAAACTTTGTTATCCTTTTTTTTTTTTTGTCTATGAGTATCATAATAAGAGATAATGCAGCAGCCCTTCAGTGGTGGAGATGCAGTATAGACAGAACAAATGTTATGAGTTCATGAAATCTCATTTCATTTTTCTCTTTCTAAAAATATAAGACCATATTTCCAAATTGCCCTTACTATTAGGTCAGGGCTATATGATTAGTTTGTCTAGGGGGGATGTGAATGGAATTGATAAGTGTAACTTCAAGTCAGAAGAAGTTAACAGTAGGTATATGTTCTTCACTCACTCTCTTCTGAATCCATTTAAGACCTGCTGCTAAATTCACATGAATAAGAAATAAAACATTTCTATATTAAGCCACTGTTATTTTATGCCCTAATTTGTTACACAGTATATGCCCACCTCACCTAACCTAACTAATACGTATTGTGGCCTAAACAAGTTGCTTTTCCAAATAAAGATTAGTCATTAAACAAAAGTACATTAGCTTTGGAGTTTGATAGAACTATTTTTAAACACCAAGTCATATCTTATGATTAAAATCCTTGGAAGTTAAATGACTTCTGAGTCTTAGTTCTATAAACATATAGAATATCACATGCTATGAAGGATTACTATGCAAATTATCTTAGGTAACTAATTATATGAATAAATGTGTGTGTGTGTATCTGTTTATGCTCCTCTGGGCACATAAAACAACTCTGTGAATGCTAATTTCTTGTCTTCTATTATTTCTAATAAATCTAATTTAACTAGAAATAAATTAGAAGCTTAGAACAACAGTTTTAAGGATAAAAGAAACCTGAAAAATACCAAATTCAGCTCCTTATTTTGCAGATGGGCAAATCGAGGTACAGAAAAACAAATAGCATTGCCTATAGTGACATGCTCTTCTTTTCATCATACTATCTGCTGTTGAATTAAAAAGTGTTAGTAAACTTAATAAATTACTGTGTTTTATGTTAGATACCATAATATCAAAATGTGAAATTTAAAGTTATTCATCCACAAGTTTACATTAAAATGGCTCCTAGTCTTGCCACACTGAAATCGGAAGTACAGGTGTTCCCAGCGATGTCAAGAATGGTGACAACAAAGCAGTGTTCTTTCCTCCATGTGAAGCCAACTGGCTCATGTTTAAACTTTACAACTGTGGCTTCACTAGTGAATACTTAAGAAAGTAAATTTGTTCAAGTAATGAAGCACAGAAGTTAAAAGCCTCCATGTTCACCGATGTAAGCATTGGGTCTGAACTCCACTTTAGCCACCTCCCAATCCCTGGGCCCTAGGTAGCTGTACCACTTGTTAGCTATAAAATCCGAACCTTCAATTTTCTCCTCCATGAAACCTGGGTAAGAATATCTACCACACAGAATTTTTCTATGTATTAAAAGAGTTGTTTGTAAAACACTTAGAGCAGTGTCTGGCAAACTAGTAAGCAACCACTGATGATAATTATCATGATGTTCAGAAAATCCATTCCTCTCAGTATAATCATACAATAGATATATCAGGGTATAAATATTCATACCCACATATATATACTATAAATTAAAATATGTTATGTCTGCTAAATATTTTATTTTGGTGCCTCTATGAAAATGCTGTTGTAATTGAGTTAGCACATAGAATTTTGCAGTTGCACACCATGAATGGGATATGATATTATACAATATAGACTTAAAGATTAAAATTTGTATGAACTAAATTTTTAAAAATATTTATGTTAATGTAGCCTCTTAAAACAACACATGAGATAGTAATTTTTTTCTCTGACTTGAGTACGATAAACCCAAATTTCACATTTTATTAATTACTTACAATTATCATTATAACATCAATTATACATGCCATAACTGCTTCTGATATGGAATATAGAGAGTAAGGAACAAGGATTCAAAGACATACTCAGACACTTGCATTCTATTTAAAGTAGATGGTTTGCTTGCTTTTTGCCTGTTTGCATTTTTCTTATGAAATTGAAGTAAGTAATGTTGAGCTGTCTATTCTTCAGGGCAAGAGAACACAGCTAACTTTTGAAGAATAAATTAATAAATTAAAGACTGAAGTAATCAGCCCTGAACTGTTTCATTTGCCCTTCAGAAAATTATCTTCTTTGCTTATGCTTCCAGGATCTTTTGAATTGTCAGCACCATTCAAAACATTTCTTACAATTTCACTGTGGATGTCATTTCTTATCATCTTTATTGCTTTTCACACTGCCCTCTCCATGCTGGAACCAAATTATACATTTGACTGTATAATTTTGAATTAGGATCTGGAATACTCTCAGCCCTGTAACAGGTGTGAGTTCCACATTGCCTTGTGTATACTGAGCTATTGTTTTCTCAACCCAACCACTTGAATTCCTTCCATGGGAATAGGAAACTGTCTCAGGTCATGATTTACACACCAGTTTTCTTTCTAGAATTGAATCTGGCTCCTCAACTTTAACAGTCACAACAGGGGTCTAACACAATCCCTATTCCCTTAGGAGGTGGACCCTCTGTCTCTTCTGCCAACAGCTGGCTAGAATCTTGCTTCAATTCAGATGGACTCCCACACTGGAAAATCACACAATTCCCATCCACTTGTCTCAGAGTAGCACTATGGCAGGGAAACTTAGACCACTGTGCCCTAATCACACGATATGACTCTTGAGATATCAATGCAAGCCCAAATGGAGAATAAATTTGCTACATGAACTCAGATCCTAAATTGGATTCCTGCCACCATTCTTATAGGCAAACCATTCAGCACTGAGTTTTTCTAGTCCTGGCACTGCCTGTTCCTAACTTATGTCTCTCTTCCTACAGGCTGAATAATTGAGGACTCACATTACATGACCTGCCCTACTAAGGTTATTATAATAAATACCTTTGGCAATCTGATGTTCTCTTCTTTCTTTCTGGAGTTTTTCATTTATGTGACATTAATAAAATGTCAATGAAAAATACCCTCAGATGTACTCAGTATTATTTTAGGATACTTTGGGCTCATTTCTAATGCCTCACTAGCAAAATAATATGGGATTCTCTACAGTTATGATACTGAATTAAAACAATAACATTTGTATAGTTTATGCTATATAAAGTCTGTTTGGTACACATTGTATTAGTTTGCTCAGGCCACCATAACAAAATACCACGGACTGGGTGGCTTAAGCAACAGAAATGTACAGTTGACCCTTGAACAACGAGGGATTTGGGGATCCTGAGCCCCAGCACTGTTAAAAATCCATGTATAACTTTTGACTCCTACAAAACTTAAGCTGTTCCTCGATATCTGCAGTGGATTGATTCTGGGATACCCCGCATATACCAAAATCCAGGGACGCTCAAGTCCTCTATTAAAATGGCATAGATCAATGCCTACAATTGGTCATTCGTATCTATGGAATCTCTCCTGTGGATAAAAACAGTATAGGTGTTTATTAAAAAAAAAAAAAAATCTGCCTATAATGGACTCGCACAGTTCAAACTCATGTTGTTCAAGGGTCAATCATATTTTCTCACAGTTCTGTAGGCTAGAAGTCCAAGATCAAGGTGTTGGCAGTTTTGGCTTCTCCTAAGGCCTCTCTCCTTGGTCTGCAGATGGCTGCCTTCTTGTTGTGTCTTCATGAGGTCTATTCTCTGTGTACACACATCACTGATGTCTCTCTGTTCGTCCAAATTTCCTCTTATAAGGATCTTAGATTGGACTAGGGTCCACCCTAATGTTCTCATTTTCAATTAGCTGCCTTGTTAAAGGTCCTATCTCCAAATACAGTCACATTCTAAGGTACTAGAGGTTAGTACTTCAACATATGACTTGGGGGAGAAACAATTCAGCCCCTAACACACATGAAATAATATCTTCTTTACAAGGTCTCCATAGTATACTGCCTAGAGGAGTGAGTCACCCATAATAAAACTCTGTTAGAGTTATTAAGTGGTTGAAAAACTATTTCATACTTTTAATCTTGACCTCACTGAGACTCTGTGAGATAATACTAACAGGCATAATAAATAAAATTTTATATCACATTATATCTGATTTCCTGAAGTGAGCTCGACAGTAGTGAACCTTGATAAACCTATAGTTTTTACATTACCTTTAACTGAAACTGCAGAAAGGAATGTCTTGGCCTATCTATGCACTACCGTGTTTTCTTTCTATGCAATTGATTATATTCCCTTCAGTTTCTTAATGAACATTTCCCATTGCCAGATGTTTTACATCATGCCGGCCTAGAATATGGGCAACTAGTCGACTCCTGGAAGTAGTGTGTTCACTAAGCCTACTACTGGTATAAAATTTGATAAGATCTAAGAAAACTTTATTCATTTTTTATTGATAAAATGAGCAGGAAATGAATAGATCCATTGTTATCGTATGGTTTTTAAGAATTGAATTTCTCCCCACTAACCATGCCATTTTGAAATGCCAAAGGTTCTCATCTCTGGATTCGATCATTTCAGTTAGGCAGGACACTGGCTAATCTTTGATGTGACAGAATTTTAGAATCCACATAGTGGAGAGACTCCCATCATGCAGCCCATCCTGCTCAGCCACGTGACACCACTGCTGGACAGCCTGCTGGAATGGCCGCCTGGCAAACAGCCCTCTAGGGACCAAGAAGAATGATGATCCCTCTCATCGTTGGTTCTTTTCTCAGACCACGTTCCTGACACTTGCTCTCTTGACATGGCTCTCAGTTCCTTGTCTCTCTGGTCCCTATCGCTTCTATTGTTTCAGCTCTCTGCTGGGCTCAGCTTCTCTTTTACTTTCCATCCTCATGTTGCAATGAACATTTTCATAATAGAACTTTGCACCCTGGTGAGAGTATAACTATAGAACAAATTCCTCGAACTAGATTTTTGGGGACTGTTCAATACTTTTTCAATGAGTAAAGAAGCAAATGTGACTCACTAAGACAATTCTTTGCTTTCCCTCCACTGTTGAAAGAACACAGATTTCTATACTATTCTATGTTAGGAGCGCTTGTGGCTGTGAGTGGTACCAGAAGTAAAGAGGAGTCCAGAGAGGTGAAAAAAAAGAAAAAGAAAAATAGAGAAAATAGAAAGAGAGAATTGGAAGTTTTTCAGGCAAATGAGAGGAACAGTTGGTAGGGAGGAAAAGATTTAAACTTTGCCCAAGCATGACATTCACCTCCAAAACTGAAATTGCCTGCTGATTGTAACTGAAAATCCACATTTTTAAAAATCTTATTTTTATATCATAGTCTTCTCAGGCTGACATAATTACCTGTTGGGGTTTCATTAGCATTTGACAAAATTACAACTTCTCCATTTCAAAAATGTTCTATTTCCAGAAGGGAATCTAAAGCTGCTGCTTTTTTTTTTTTTTAACACGTAACAGGCGGTTGGCTGTTAACAACTAAATTTTTACCTAAAGATTGACATAATTAGCCCATGTATGTTACATTTCCATTGCTAGATGTCCTATCAGTGATTTTTTTTTTAAAAAATCAGGATTCATTTAATAATAAACTAGCATTTGAAATTATTATTTATTCATAATCCCAGATAGTTGCCAAATCCACCCAAGGGTCTCCTTTTCAGAATAGCTGTCTGTTGTTCTGACAGGATTCTGCCCTGCAGCAGGTGACAGTCCACATGAAGACAGACACGGAAGAAAAGGAAAAAGGTATATCAAAGTGGATATGCCGTGTCTTTCTTGAATGTAGTTTATCTTTTGATCTCTTGTTCACATAAGAAACTAATGATTTGCGGCTATCTTGTAGGAAGTGTGGTCAAATTGAACGAAGCAGCAGGCTCCTTGATCTCAGTGACAATGGTGACCAAAGGCACTATGGTCTTCAGAGGAACATATGGTCCCTGGACTGTAGATTTGGAAATGTAATTTTATCAATTCAGTAGGGGAGATCAGGCCTTCACAAAGGGAAAAAAAGTAACCAAATTCTGAATAGGCTGCTTTATAAACCTGATGCCAATTGGTTAAGTTACAATGAGAAATACACTTTTGAACAACAAAAAAATTTTTATTTCAGAATGGAGCTAGTTTTTAAAAAAAAATAATTGTTTACCTAAGTGCCACTATGCAACTATCTGAGCATGGACTCAAGGCAAACGGGGTTAACCTGAGCAAAACAATAGCAGCTGCTCACAGAGCGTAGTCTGTCAGGCAGCAGCTATTCAACTCTGCCTTTGCAGTGTGAAACAGCCATGGGAAAAGGCTTACTTGAGTAAACAGATAAACTAGGCCATTTTCCAATAAAACGGCATATACAAAACAGACAGCAGGCAGGATTTGGCTCCAGTCTACACTACAAGTCATGGGTACAACCTCATATGAGATTCATAACAACTCCCTCAGGTTAGTGTTACCCATTTTGTGGGTGAAGAAACTGAGGCTCAGAGAAATTAATTGACTTATTAGAAGTGACACAGGTAAATAATGCTAACTACATCAAAGTTGGGTGGTCTAGAGATAATTTCACTGAGGCAACAGTAAAGTCTTATTAACTTTTCGTAATTCAAATTAATCCAATTTCCAGGAAATTTATGTCAGTTGAAATTATTATCATTTTCCCCTGAGAGAGATGCCAATATTTTAATTCTCAAGCTCTATCATTTTTCCGAACTCTGTAAGTTCATACTAAGAACAGGGTTTGAACATTTACCACAATGAGATCCAGCTGCACAAAGAAAATAGCTTCTTAATTCTTTAAAGCTGCATTTATCTTTTTCACACCTCTAAACAGGCCAGGTAGGAAGGTTTTTCAAAAAACCACTTTAAATATTTTTGTCTCTTCTTTTTTCAACATTCTTATTCAGTCTTTCCAAAGTTAAACTCCCTATTAAGGCTGTTTAAAATGGGCCTCTTTCACATAATTTAGTCTTTTACTTAAATGTTGTTTTTCAGATTTTGCTCCTTACTCTTCTCAAGTTCACATGGTTATGTAGGTGGGTTGACCCTGTCTTCACAGAAGTGGGTGACAGACACATGAAAGATGGTGGAGAGATTTGTTCCTCAGATTGCCTGTATCTCCATGGTCTCCTGTGCAAAACATATGAAGTGGTCTGCTCCCCAGATTGATGACTGCTGATGAACTGGCTGCAATAGGCTTTGGGGCTTACATGCTAGTATCATTGCTAGAACCCATAGTACCACCATTTTTACCCAGTTTCAAAGTCCTTACTTATGGTGGTCACTTTGTCTTGATCCCAGGCCTCTGCTACCCACCAACAATTTCAACATCTCTTCATAACTTTTGGAATATTCAGGAAATTCTGATATCCCAAAATGCCCAGCAGACCATCCACCTCCTGCCTTACAGCAAGGATGTGCCTAACTACTACATGGTATGTTGGAAGTATCTGAAAGCTAGAGGCTTGGAGATTTCCATTCAGTCTTTTCAGGAAATCATGACTAGCCTGAATGAACTCAAGCCCCTAATACCCAGGTGAATATATCTAAAGTTAACTACTTGTTTTTAAATTTAGGCAGATAATAAGAGCCCTTATTCCTGGTCCACTTACCCTGCTCTCTGTCCTTTCTTCTGGCTTCTTCTCTCCACCAACTACCAGGACTTTTTGCGCACGCGCTCTCTCTC
This sequence comes from Eidolon dupreanum, assembly GCA_028627145.1. Classification (NCBI taxonomy): domain Eukaryota; kingdom Metazoa; phylum Chordata; class Mammalia; order Chiroptera; family Pteropodidae; genus Eidolon; species Eidolon dupreanum. Next base: position 96,991,132 of record CM053507.1, read on the forward strand.
TCTCTCTCTCTCTCTCTCTCTCTCTCTCTCTCTCTCTCTCTCTCTCTTGCCTATTTGTTGTAAGGGAAACTAAATACTAATTTCCTTTTGTCTTTGATTTCCCCCTTTTAGCATTCTCAATCCCTCCCTAAGGTAGCTATATTCCTAAAACTGAATAGGAGTTTAAGTGTGAATACATCTCACACACACTCATTTAAAAAATATAAATTCTATTACATACCCACCATTACAGTATCTCCCATTATACTGATGTATTTTTATAATATTGAATTCTCATATATCTAAAACATTTTTTATCATTTTTGCTTTAAGTTGTGTGCTTCCTGATGACCCAAAGAAATAAATCTGTAAGACATTTTCAAATGAAAAGTTGTACTGCAGAGAGAGAAGTCCTTTCGCAATTCATGGATTCTTTTAACAGCAATAAGAGAGACCTGTACATTTTTACTTTTTCAATAAACAGTATTTGGTTCCTAGTCTTCACTCCACAGACTTTTGAAAATAGATAAGGGGGGGCGGCATTCTAGAAACTATTATGTAAGCTAGCAAATATAGCATAATAAATGCATTTACAATCCCTAACCCTAGATTAGAATTCAAGTCACTAAATTAATACATAGTACTTTTTTAAAACCCAAAATGTCAAAATTGCAGGTCTCTGCATAAGAGGTCATCTTACCTCAACTTTCTAGAGTCAAGACTGAAATAATTTCCTCCTATGCATGACATCATAATCATCTTCTGTGATCCATTCTCTTTGACTATTTTATATGCAGAAAATTTATTCTGTAATTTTAATTTTTCAAAGCCCTCTTTTGAAAACATGCTAATTTATCCTACTAGTACTTTTTTTAAATGACTAAATCAAGTATAATCCCATGTATAGATGAGAAATCACACACATGGTTTATGATATATCCAATGTGCTACAAAAAACTGAAATTAGAATTCAGTTTCCTAAATTTTAGACCAGCACACTGCCATTAACTCAAAATCAATCATCTTCTGACATTTCTTCTACAATGTTTTTGTTCACCATATAAAGAATTATTATAAAGAATTATTTAGTCTGTTCTCATCTTTCTCTTTCCAAGTCAAATTTCAAATGCTAATATAGGAAGTAGAACTGCTACCTTATGGGCTAAGCATTTTACAATTTTACTGTGAAGCTTTGGGGAGTCATGTGACTATGCCATATTCAAATCTGTGTTATGAGTTATATGGTAATGAGGGTTTGTCCTAGTTACATTTCTAATTAAAGTTTTTAATATAGCTCCTTTTTTCTTGCCCTTTGATCATTTTTGTGATATGTGAGCCTTTCCAACATTCCTATTCATTTGATGAACTCAACAGTCTCATAATGTTTTGAATTTGTATTTTGCCCAACCATGCTGACTAATCCATAATTTTATTCTTCCTTTACTATTCTTTTCCTGCTTGCTTTTGATATACTTTTGTTCGATGTCTATTAATTTGTATACTAAACTTTATTATGAACTCTCATCTCACATCATGTTTACTTCTGAGTTTACATCTTGCACTGTATCTTGAAAATATAATTCGCTATTTTTGAATTCCAGAAACAAAAGAAAAGACATCAACATTACATTTAAACTATTGACAATAAAATTGTTTCTGGCTTAATTCAAATTATGGTATGTGGAGATTTCCTGTTGCAACACACAATTGTTGAATCTTTGTATATAGAGTATCATATCAAATATATTGTTTTAAGACAAGTGTCCCCTGGTCACAAGGTAAACAGAAATATGTCGATAGCAAGTATTACCTCCTGGTAGCTAGACTGCCTCATCAAAAGTCCAAGAAGAATAGTAATGCCTTGGGAGCAAATACAGTTACGTGGAAAGAAGGTCCACTTTCTGTGGAAACAAACACTTTTAGATATATATGCACACACAGCCCAACTTCAACTCCTCTTCTTAATGAGATACTGAAATCACCTGGCCCATCCCTCATTCCATTAGATATTTCTTTTTGGGAACTAGAACTTATGAGGTGAGGTAGCACCTGCCTTTTCCCCATTTTCTTCTTAGAGCTCTTTTGGATGTCCCACAGTAGTGCATCCTTTCTACCTTGTTAATCACCTCAGACTAGTCAAGCAGACAAAGTTCTCATTTTCTTAATGAACAAAGGAATGGGTAAGAACTAACTAAAGTTACATTTGTCTGTATTCATTTTTCTATGAAAGTGGAGATGGAGCCTGTCTCTTCCACCACCAAATTATCAATGCCTAACAGAATTTGGCTGTGTGATATCTACATGCGTGTTTGTTACATTTCATATAGTGACATTATTCACATGCTCCCAGAATTTTTAAAAGATTGATTCTTTTGATTCATATATACATATATATTCCACATTTTTATTTTAATAAAACAAGATGGTTTTATTCATTAACTTTCTCAACATTCTCATTTTTAAAATTTTTTCTACCTTTCCCTTGGTGATACAGTTTTATGAGCAGCAAGAAAAGTCCTGCTTTTTTGTATCTGCTCACTGATTCAAACTCCCATCCAGTTTCAGTTTTCTCATCAACAATATGGTGAGCATATAAGAAACACCCAATTCCTCAGAGTATGGTTATGAGGATTAAATCCAGCAATACATACAAAGTGCTACCTCAGAGCAGATTTATTCAAAAATGTCAGCAGGCATTCCCAATGCTAATAAACATGAGTTGCCTCCTTTCTTCACCTCTTATTGTTCCAGCTACAAAAGGAAATGCCATCGATTCTACAACTATCTCATCAAGGTAAAACGAGATTCTCTGTTTAAACAAAGCCCTTCTCTGTCCTAAAAAGTAACCAAAGTTACAGCAGTTGTGCTAAACAAAACCAACAGTTTTACAGGTGATAGCTGAAGTCAGCTCAATAAATCACGAAAGAATACAAAGTTTAAGAAGAGTTTAATTGGAAACTGTAGTACCTCCATCTGTTCCAACATCTTTTATTGAGTCCCAATTATTATTGCCTGAGGTAGATAAGCTTTAGACTAATCTGAATGAAGTGAGGTGTGACATTAATTGTTACATTTGAACTCTCACCAGCTTAGAATTTGTGCAGCTACACACATGCCATATAATAGCTTTCAGGTCCTTTTCTTTCTTTCTTTTCTTTCTTTCTTTCTTTCTTTCTTTCTTTCTTTCTTTCTTTCTTTCTTTCTTTCTTTCTTTCTTTCTTTTCTATTTTCAGGAGATTATTCTATCTACGGAGTTGGGACGTGCTATTAAGTAATAAATTTTACACAAGATAAGATGTTCCCTGGGACTTTGTTTCATGTTAGAGAAAAGGGTACGTCTCTACCAGACTATAGCCAGATGCAATTTATGTTTACCTTCCCAGACTCAGGGCCAAGCCAATCTGCAGATAAATAATTATAGACCTGAAAATACTATCCTTGTCATGAAAAAAAAAATCTGTCTTTAGAAGAACTGATCTTAAGGGACAAAAGTAAATTCAGAAGAAGAAAATGAACCAACATTTAGAAAGTAAGAGGCCAGGCACAAAACTCTACCAGTGGGAACTATTATTCATTTTTAACAGATTAATAGGCTCATGGAGGTTAAGTGGAAGTCATATAACTAGCAAGTGGATAAGCAGAGATTCAAACTCAACAGGGTTGGTTTCTTTCCTCTTGAACATGGTTCATTTTTCCACTGCTCCTCCCTGTTTTATGAACAACAGACTCAGAGGACTGTTGCTAGGATCAAATTCATAATGTAGCTGAAATGTGCTTTGAAAGCTGAAGGATGGAGCTACCTAGTAGGCATATGGACATGCCCTGATCCAATTTCTCAATTAGTAAAATGCAATGTTATGAAAATAAAATTGGATAAAGTTCTAAGCATACATTCAAAAGTTAAAATACTATATTTCAATTTTGTTTATGCTTATTTATAGTAAAGAAGCAGAGAGCCACATGCTTACAGATCCTCCTTCCTTCCCTCTTACCTTTGCTCCTCACTGTCCTTCTCCCTCTTTTTCTACCACATATTCCCACATACATATACTTGGAGAGAGAGAAGTCTTTAAAATAAATTTCCAAGAAAATAAAAAGAAAGTGAAGAGTGTTTAAAGTCTTCAGAGAGGAACAAATCTGTCATTCAGATCTTAGGGCAGTGTTCTCGGAATTCTTTCAGAATTACAATATCATTGCTTATTTGATTTATGAGCTCAAAGGCAGAAGTGGTATCTTAAGTTTAAGTTCCCAGCATCTAGCACAGTAAATAAAACTTAATAAATGTTTACCCTTGATAGGGAATACGAGTGTTTGTGTGTGCATATAGGCATGTGCACATACACACACAAATTGATAGTGAATTCTATCTCTGTAAGAATTTTTTAGTACCCATCTTGAGATAACTGAGGAAACTATGGTGAGTTTCAAAAAGCAGATAAGAAGTTCCAAGTTTTGAAAAAGGAAACAGGAAAAACTATAAATTATAATTAAGAGGCCAATAAGTAGGAAGGGAAAAAAAACAGAAAATTATGGTGTGAACAAAGGCAAAGGAAATTTTTATTTCGGGAAGAGAACAGACAGTGTCAAATTTTTAGTGAGGTCAAATAAGATATATAAGAAAAGGTGTCCAATATATTAAGTAAAAAGGAGGCTACTGTTAACCTTGTGAAAAACAGTAAATTAACTCAGTCTTCTAATACAAGTATAGTTTCATTTATTGAAATAATCTCTAAATTGGCTAAATCATCTCACATTTGATTTACATGGAAAACCAAGTCATCATTATGAATGCACTCATCCATTTAACAAGCAATATTGAGCACTCACTAGCTCTGTGCCAGGCACTGGGGATAAAAAGTAGATAAATATTGTGGGGTTTCAGAGCAATACTCATCCAATTTACCATTCTTCTCAAACTCTGAAGTGCATCACAATCATCTTGAGTAGCCCTCGAGAAACATATTTCCTTGGATTTATCCTGAGACTGATTAAATTTGAATCATCTCTTATAGAAGCAAAATATCTATATTTCTATAGATTTTATATATGTTCATAAATCTAAAGTAAGTCTTCTGTAGGTAGAATATAGTGGAATATCATTTTTTTATCAAGTCAGACATTCCATGTCTTTCGATTGGGGAGTTTAATCCATTCATGCTCAAAGTAATTATTAATGAATAAGAACTTATTGACCCTTTGTAAATTGTTTTCTGTCTGTATGGTAGCATTTTTGGTCCCTCTTCACTTCTCTTGCTGTTTTCTTTTGTGTTTCATTTTTTTTTTTTTTTTGTAGTGATAAGTTTCTTTCTAATTTTCTTTTGTATATCTTCCATAGGTTTTTTTTCTTTTGCAGCTGCCATAGGACTTACATAAAGCATCATATAACAATCTATTTTAAGCTAATAACAACATAATTTCAATTGCATACAAAAACTCTACACTTTGACTTCTCTTTCCCACACTTTATGTTATTCATGTCATAAATTATATCTTTTTTGTGTGTATCCATGACATTTTATAGCTACAGTTTTTTTTTATATTTTTGTCTTCTAACTTCTATACCAGAATTAAAAGTGACTTATACATCATCATTACAGTATTCCATTATTTTGTATTTGACTATATATTGACCTTTACCGGCAAGCCTTATATTTTCATATGCTTTTGTGTTGTCATTTAGTGTTCTTCATTTCAACTTAAAGGACCTCCTTTAGCACTTTTATAAGTCAGGTCTAGTGCTGATGAACTTTCAGCTTCTGTTTATCTAGGAAAGTCTATTTTGCCTTCATTTTTGGAAAGATACTTTTGCTGGATATAGTATGCTTGGTTGTTAGTTTTATTTTTCTTTCATCCTTTTGAATATGTTATCCCACTTCTGTCTGGCATGCAAAGCTTCTGCTAAAAAAAAAAAAATCACTAATAATCTTGTAGGAGTGCCCTTGTATGTGAAAACTAGCTTTTCTTTTGCTGCTTTCAAAATTCTTTGTCTTTGACTTTTGACACTTGGATTATAAGGTATCTCACTAGGGATTTCTTTGAGTCCATCTGAATTAGGTTCTGTTCAGCTTTTTGAATCTATATGTCAATTTTCTTCCCCAGATTTGAGAAGTTACATTCCTTCTTTAAATAAGCTTTCTACCTCCTTTTTCTCTCTCTTCTTTTTCTGGGTCTCCCTTAATAAATATATTGGTCCATTTGGTGATGTCCTATATGTCCCTTGGGCTTTCCTCACTTATTTTTGCTCTTTTTTTCTTTTTCTTCCTCTGACTGGATAATTTTAAATGACTTATCTTTGAGTTTGCTGATCCTTTTTTCTGCTTGATAAGTCTTCTGTTGAACCCCTCTAGTGAATTTTTCATCTCAGTTATTGTATTCTTCAGCTCCCAAATTTGCGTTTGGTTCCTTTTTTTACAATTTCTATTTCTTTGTTGATATTCTAATTTTGTTCATGTACTGTTTTCTTGAGCTTGTAGACCATCTTTAGGAAGATTCTTTTGAATCCTTTGTTGGGTAACTCATTCACTTCCATTCCATTAGGAATGATTTCTAGAGATATATTTCGTTCCATTGATTGGGCCATGTTTCCTTGTTTCTTCATGTGTTTCACAGCTTATTGTTAATATCCACATGTTTGAAAAATAGCTATCTCCCTGTCTTTATAGACTGGCTTTGTGTAAAAAGAGAACCTCACCAGCTAAGTTTCTGGGGCCCTCTATAACCTTTTGGGGAAGCAATTTCTCAGGGTCTGTGAATGAAATTTCTCAATTAGAGAAGCTTACTCATTTCTTCTCTTGCTCTGTCTGGTATCTGTCTATGGCACTGCAAGTTCTCTGGCTTTTCAGCAGCAAGCCAAAGTCACCAAGTTTGAAAGTATGTCAGTCCCTTGGGCAGCACTCTGAAAAGCCAGAATAACAGAAACATGCTGCACCCTTCTTCCCTCCTGAGAGAGAAGCCTCAATATGTGTGCTTTCTCCCAATTAAACCAAAACTGAGCCCCAGGTATTCCAACTATACTGGTTCTATAAGCTCTCTAAGTGAGGTGAGATAGATACCAGTTCTTGGAGCCACTTTTGGAAAAGCTGGAACATTGGTACATAAGCTCCACTCTTCTGTTTCCCTCCAAAGTAGAAGTGGTGAGCCAGAGCAATCTCTCCTGGCATCGAGCTATGCTGACTTGGGGGAAGGGGCTGACATGGGTAAAGGGAAATGGCTCTTACTCACTTAAGGCAGCTGCAACTTCTTAATTGGATTCTGGAAATCTCATAAAGGTATTTTGGTTTACATATCATTGTTAAGTCAGTGTTTCTATGGGAGAATGAGAGCATAGACCTCCTGTTCTGCCATCTTACTGATATCTGTCCATATTTTGTTTTGTATATTCCAAAGTGAGAGTAAAATTCAGACATTTTAAAACATTCAAAACCCAAAAATATTTACCATGCAGATTCTTACAGTAAACCACTAAATTTTCATTAAAATAATTTGAAAAAGAAAAGAATGCTTTGAAAGTAACCCTGATGAGCAAATAAACTGCCAAGTTTTAGAGTCAATTTGAAAAAACATTGACTCTAAAAAACAACAACAACAAAATCATGTGCTAGAAGAACTAGATAAAAACAAAATAGTGGAAATAGTACTATTTAAAACGAGAGAAGGCAATAAAAATTAAAGATTCCTGAGCTGTGCATATTATACTGGTAAAGGATAGAAACTGATTAAATTAGACTGCCATTTAGGTATGCATATTCTTGTAATGATTTGAATATCTTTCTCAGGTCATAATTCCAATTAAAAAAAAAAAAAAAAAAACATACCTGTTCATTCCCCTTCTGCCTACCTCAAGTTCAGGAGTTTAAAAAAGTAATATTACCAACTACTATTCTCTATCTATTGTAACAGGTAAATTTACTACCAGTAAAGATGTTTCGATGATTATCTCCCTCTTTTGAGAACTCTGAGCACCCCACTTATCCTTTTCACCAGAAATTAAATGTTTCCTATTTATCTATTCTCACCTTTTCTTTTTAAGCTTGATTCAAGATTTGGTCTCTTTATTTCTAACCAAAGCAGCAGAGTATAACCAGTGATACATATCATAATTACCTGGAGAATGCTTTACAAAAATATATACACTGGATTCTACATTCACATTTCTAGATGTACTTATATAATAGAACTGAGATGAGTCCCAGCCAGTAATATTCTTTAGAAGCTTCTCTATACCCAAGTTACTCTGACGCACAGTCCGTGATCATCAAACGAGATGCAGTTGCATTTGCCAGGACACCATGCAGCAAGATATCATTTATAACAATGCTCTATCATGTATTTTATCTACCCTGAAAAGTAACTTCCTACATTAAAATGTCAACAGATCTCTCTCAACCTATAAGGTGTACCTTTCAATTTTTCTTTTTTTTTTAATTTTGCAGCAATATATATTTATTATAGGATATTGAAAAATTAAAAAATACAGTTCTTAATTTATTTTTCACTTTTTATTCCAATATTTATGTATGTGCATGTACATGTATACTTTTTGCTAAAAATTTAAGTCATGCTTCATATATCAATTTGTTCTTGTCTGTCTTCATGTGATATTACATTGCAGTCATTTGCCAATGTCTTTATAAAAATCTTCCAACATTTGAATTTTTGTTTTACATTTCATCATATACTATAATTTACCTACCCAGTCTATATTGTTGAACATTTAATAGTTTTCAATTTTTTACTATGATAAATAATGATGTGGAGTTCTCCAGCATAAATCTTTGAACTCTTCTTAAGAGAGAGTCTCAGAAATAGAATTAACGAGGTGGGGGGGGGCGGAAATGCATTTTTAAAACTCTTCATTCTGTATATGTTGTGTTAAGGTTCTATTATTTATATAGATCTTTATTTCTTTATGGAAGGTTATACTACCTTAGGAACTCTGCACTCTTACAGATCATTATGAAATATGTGTTCTAAGGATAGAACATTTTAATCTTCATAGAGTAGCATGGAGTCCCAGAGAAGTAAGAGACATGAACTCTTTTTCCCTTCATTACAACTTACTTGCTCTGTGGCCCATAGCAATCTGATGAACTGTTTTGCTGAAAAATGGCCTCAGGTTTCCTCAAAGTAAGGAAGAAGAAAAAGAAAGTTATGCTCCAATTCTCTTAAAGATTGGATCATATGTTATAAAATTTAAGCAAACAAAATGAGATTTAAAAAAATGAAAAGTTGAATTTAACATACAAGAGCAAACAAGTGACTATATTGCTTTAGTGGTGAAATTACAAAGAATTATATTTATCATATCTGTAGAAGTTTACAGAAACTGAACCGCCATGCCTTTCATAAGCAGGCATTTTCTTTTCTGCTTAAATACCTACAATTTTTCACTTAAAACAAATTCACTTTAGAAAGTTAACATTGTTCCTTAATTATTTCTTATCTAATTTGATTTAAGGTTATAGGTTATTTCCTTTTTTTAATCCTTCCTCAAATGCTCATTTAAAAATTAACAAAGGACGTGATGCTGATTTGGTAGAAACAGAGAGGAACCTATTTAAAAGAAGACATTTGTTGCAGTTTTAAATTTTATAGAATCTTTTGGCAATTTATAGAAATCATTCATTCTAAAAACATTTCTGAACACTTTCTATGTGTCTTGCACTGTGTTAGATAATAAAGATTCAGAAAACAAAAAGACAGATGATCTCTCTTCATAGTATATAGCGATAAATATGTATATAATTACAGTGCTATGGATAAGTGCACTAGACTTGAGGAAACGTTTAGGTTAGAGAAAATAATGACAAATTGAGCCTATGATCATGTAGGGAAAAGTTTCTCAGAGGAAGTAACTTTTGAACAGACAACAAAAGAATAAGCCTTCATTGCAGTGAAAAGTAGAAACACATTAAAAGCATGGAGGACAGTATGTTACATTCAAAGAACACAGAATTATAGAACATGGACTATATTATAAATAGTCAGAAAAGAATCACATTATATAAGAATTCTCTATTAATATAAGTTTTCTCGCTGTTTACCCATCAGCTATCACTTCTGCTGTAATCCTCAGAAGTTACTAGAAACTGTTTTATTTAGTGCTTTTGTGAAGATATTTTGCATAATTCTCTCCAAACTAAAATGGATTTTTAAATGAAATTTTAACAAAAACATGAAAAAAAATTTCAATGATTGTGCTAGAATCAGCATTTGAAATGTGCCACAAGAGATAAATAACTGAGCAGAATTTCAAGAAGTTGTTGATACATAAAAGAGACAGTTTCCCCAAAAGCTCAGACCCACTGAAAGGAGCAATATTTCTAGAAGAGCTGAGTGGCTTACAGAAGAGCATGGAATCCTTCCCAGGTCTCAGTGAGTTTCTGATCAGGAATTTCACCTCTTCAGAGTGAGGCATGATGCAAATACAAAGTATTTATTACTAACTTTTCACAGAAAAATTATTTCAGAAAAATTTAAGAGCTGGAGAGTAAAATTTCAACTAGGCAAACAACAGTATTTTATAACTAACAGCCTGCTAAATTTTTTTTAAAAAATTAAATGTTATAAGCAATTAACATTTTTCATACTAATGTGATGTTTCAGTAGAAATGCCTATTAAATATTAAGGTGGATAATGGCTGGCAGCACTCCAGAGTCTGCAAAGCACACAGCACATCAGCAGCCACCATCTGTCTGCATCAGCAGAGCCTGCAATTCAGAGATGATCAAGTTCTTTTCCCCTTCTCGGTGTGCACCTATTTGTTTCCATTTTCTTTTTATCTCCCTCCCCATTGAAAATCAAATTCAATGATTTAATATTTACGATTTTAAAAAAAGTACATATAAAAAGAGATAATTTATGCTGTACTGGAAGATTCACTATGAGAGAATGCACACTCTTTTCCCTAATATTTTTTAGAATGAAGCATGGATCAAGAAAAGGAGAATTTTATTGTTTATTTGGCAGAAAGTGAGAGACTAGCCTGTCAGATACGAAACTACAGAAAGCATGGTTTAAAGTCATAAGGAGGGAGCCCCTTCTAGTCATAATCCAATTATACTCTCCTAGAGCAGCTTTCTTCCCAGTTGCCAGTAGCAAATTACTTAGAATTCTCAGACTAAGGAAAAGATTTGATATTTAACTGCAATTAATCGTATTATGTATTGCATATTTTGGTACACTTATTCTTCATAATAACCTTGGAAATAGGAAATATTGCACCCATTTTACAGACAAGGAAACTTAATGTCAGAGAAATTAAGTAAAATATGTTGTTAGTAACTGATAGATTCAATCTCTATAGAATGTGAATACACATAACACTTTTCTTGTACGAGGCCACACCATATGAGTCTCTCCAATGTTAGCACCCTTATTTTTTTCTCACAGGTATATCCCGATGAAATTCACTACATGTAGATTACTAATATCTATTCCATAAAGACATAAAAATCTAATTCTCATATCCCCTTCTATTCATCTGGATCATAAGAAGTCTACCCCATATAAACTGTATTTTTGATTAAGGTCCTAATCCAAATTCAAAGGAGAAGATAGGCCCTTTCACAGTCTGCTCCAATCTAGAGGGCTGTCAGAAATATGTCCAATGACCCATGTGTTTAAGTTTGGATCTTGCCTGCTACTTCTGGAATCTGTATCCAATGGTTTATCATCATGAAAAAGTTTAGTAACAAAACAACCCAGTCCTTTCCCGCAGATGAGGCATTTCAGTTAGCCCCACTCCTGCAAGCGACCCAACTCCAACCAGACCTTCACAATTGGTCTAGAAGGTAAAGACATGCAGGCAGATTATATGGCATTTAGTAGTTCTGTTCAGTTTTTAATAAAAAATATCCATGAAGAATGTTGTGTCAAAATCTTAATACTTGTTTTGATAATCATCATCATCATCACTTTTGAGCCCTTATTTGTCAGAAACTCCTCTATTTTATAATAAACTCATTTATTTTTTTATCACAACCTTATTAAGGTAGGAGTTATTTTCATCCACATTCTTTCAAATGAAGAAAAGGAAGCAAGAATGTATTGATAAATTTGTCTATGAGCACAAAGTCAGTAACTAGCAGAAATAAAACTTGATCTCATGGATCCGAGATACAAATGCCAAACCTTTAACTTCACACTCTGCCACCTGTGCTAAGTGAACTCTGTGAGAGGAACCTCAGAATGCAATCCAGTTCTCTCCAAACTCTGTCTCATTCTTCTAATGTCTCTTTCTGAGTACCTTTAAAGGATGGTATTACATCTGCTTTGTGCAGGTACCAGAATCATTTGAATGCAAATATTTAAAGATACAGTATTAGCTTCAAAGTACTTAAGATAATCACCACAGAAAACACAGTATATCCAATTTAGCAAACATTTCTACACAGTGCTGTATTCCACACTCTGTGATCTAAGAAATATTTTCTCTTCAGAAACTTTATCCTTTCACAGAACTTTGCACTTAGCTCTACTATTATGCTAATCACACTGCCTTAGATTTAGTGATTTATTCCCTTGCCTATCTCACCATACTGACAGAGAGCAGAATTTGAGATTTATCTTTTTTTTTTCTGTCTCCATATACTAATCTGGCAATATTAGGTACTCACAAAGTATTGGTTGAGTGAATAAACAATGCCATTACTCTCCAGGAGTTTACATTATAGTATTATACACAACAGGGATTCTATTTCAAAATTAAATCCTATTAAAATATAATTTAACACAGTGATGTTTCAAAAGTTACAACAGGAAGATTTCTGAAACCTTGCTGAAATTTTCATTCTTTGATGGCAAAAAAAAAAAAAAAACAGTTCATATTCCAGATTTTCAATTTAAATGGTTTTATTGTGACATTTTTAAAAAGAAGGACAAAGTATTTCTATGGGTGGTTTAAATCCTGTGACTCTGGTAAATATGTAAGTATCGTTTGAGTCTGCAAAATATGTATTTTTAAAATTAAGACTTAGATTGTCACCAAAGTTTCTTTGAATTTATAAAATATATTTTTATAACAAATACACATTTGATTATAAGTAAGCCTAATGTCTTTTTTTAATGATATTTTAGAAATATTTTCTTAAAAATTAGGTCAATTTGCAGTGTTATCTTTTTTGAGAAAATCCTACTGAAGGATTCAGTCAATGAGTGCTATAATCAGAATAAACTCTCTCTGTGCTTTGGCTAGCCTTTCCTACAATTTCATAACAACTCTTCAAACACCCAGAAATCAAGATTAAATCAGGAAGAAGTGACACACAGGCTTATAGCTATCATATGCCAGGAACTAGCACTGTTGTTTAAATGGATACTTTATTCAGAAGAGCTGCTTCTTGCTTCTGATTTCTGGCATCCACTGTAGAATTTGATTACACACAATACTCAGTATCTCAAAGCTGTCTTTTGACTTCTTAGTTCCAGGAGCCTGAACCCTTAAGAAGAGTTGTAGTTTTAAGGTAATACAAAACAATTCAAAACAAGCAGTGGAAACAATTTTTAAAGCAATGAGCCGAAATTCACCAGAAAAGGGAGCTTCTAATATTCACCTAGTTGTGTGACCTTTGGCTAATCCCTTAACTTTCTGTATCATTGCTCACTTCCCCATAAATAGAGAGGGTTCTAGGATTCACTCATTCATTCCAGGTATACTTATTGTGCACTGACTGTATACAACACCTTATGCTTAAATCCATAGCTGATAAAGGTAGCATCCAGTTTGCTAACTAATAGAAATAACTTGTTCTTTTAGGAATTTAGTTAGAAGTTACTCAATTGATGTAGATATTATTTTCAGAGACCCAGAAATTCCTAAATCTTGTCCTGTCAATCACCAATCCTTTCCAAGCCATTCCCAAGAGACTTACACATACAAGGAGTAAAAACTAAGAACCAGAGTATAGTTTTGTTAATAAATCAGTAATGATAATAACAAATTTTTAATTACCTACTATGTGTCAAGACTAATTCTAAGCATTTTATACACATTAACTAATTTGATCTCAAAGCGAACTTATAATAAAAGTTCCATTATTATTACCATTTTTCATGAGGGAAAATTGAATTTAACAGAGCCAAAATAAAACTGAGTCAAATTACTAATATGTGGCAAACCTCAAGATTCGAATCCAGGGCCCATGTTCTTAACATTCCCTCATATTGCCTCCTTTAACAAGATAAGGGTCCAATGATTCAATCCAGGATTTCATTATAAGAACTGTACTATTGCAAATATCTTAGCCCTTGATGTCCACCCAATGAAGCCAAACTTTGTGTCTAGGTAGGGGATAACATTTTTGGAATTGACTCTCCTACTCCCAAGCAAATACCACTGTCTTCGGGGCTGCCTAAGATAATAGGATGAGTTTGTTGTACCTGTTAAGACCAATGACAACAGTGCCATCTCTCTCCTTCAGTTTCCTTGGGAAAGAATCTCAGGCTGTTAAAACAAGAGCATTCTTATTCTCTGCCATCAGCCCGCATGATACACTGCCTAGAAAGGTGACAAGTAGAATCTTCTACTTTTATCTTTGGTTAGGAAATCCTTCCTTTTCTTCCACATTATGTGTTGGGAAGACCAAAAGCATGCCTGTGTTTTATGAGTTTGTGTTCTCTTGTGAAAAGTCGTACTCACAATGGAAAAATTAACTTCTCTAAATATCCCTCCAACAACCAAACAATTCTTAATTCAACTAATGGGAATCTACATGGATCTATATGCTGCATGGTAAAAATGAAATCAAAAGAGTCAGCTGGGTTTACAGAATGGTCCCTGGCTCAATTACTCCCTCTCCTATATTCGTAAAGGTGGTTAAAATAAAAGAGAATGAAAGTCAAGAAATAGCAAGAATTGACCTGACTCCACCATTTTGTCGAGCTATATAGAACATAACTACCTAAGTTTGGACACACTGATGCCCATTTGTAAAATATGACTCACTGAATAATCTTTTCTCATGGAGGTGGGTATAGAAAGAGCTGAGCAGAAAAGAAAGCTTCCTGGCATAGAAAGAAGTATTGCTATCCCTATATATATGGAGAGAGTACTCTCTTTCAAAGAGATTTCTTTTCTACATTTTTTTTTATCCTAATAACAGTAGTGTAAGAAGATATCCCTGAATCCATATAATACAATCATGGAAAATATCTCTAAATACCTTAGTTCAAAATACACATGCCTTGTTATATACGTAAGCACACACCTTACCCATAATTCCTGAGCCTTGTCTGATATTAATTGATGCATGCTATGTATTTAAATCAATAGAAATTTATGAGAACCTGTTTTAATTCAAATACTTCTCTCATTGAGACATTCAACATAGCCAATGACAACAAATAAAATGAATACATCTGCATATGTTTGCCCCCTTATTTAAGGATGTTCTTTCAGAATTTCACTGTGGTTTTGGAGTCTGACTAACAATACTCTCATTGATCTGTGCCTTTGCTTACACAACCTTCTTGACCTGGAATTTCATCCACTGTCCTTTCATCTGCCTGATATATTCTCACTTAGACCTACATCTCCTGGGAAGCCTTCCCTTGTGGTCCCACATCAGACGATCCATTCTCAGTGTTGCTCTCTACTTCAAACATACTACTCCATCAGAACATATTGCATGATATGCTAACTATTCATGTGCTTGTCTAACCTTGTGTTCTTCAAAGTCAGGAAATGTTATTCAACTTTATACCACAAGGGCTTCAAATGCCTTGTTAAATTGAATATAAGGTACTATTACATATTTCATAATTAGTGGTATTGACCAAAGCTAGATTCATATGAAGCTCATTCAAGTTTGCAAAAATGTGACTCATATTCACTTTTATTAAAAATAATTTATTCACATTTCCAAAAATATTATAAGGAAGTAAGGTTTAAGAATTTTGTAAATGGAACCATTTATTTTATTTTACAATGATGAGTTCAGACATCCCAGCAGCATAGCTGGAATTAGGAAGCTTAAACTAGTTTAATAAATATAGTTGGTTTCAAAGAAAAATTAAAGGATAAAATTGTACTTTATTATCAAGGTGTAATAGTAACTGTGCACTTAAATAGTACAGAGGAAGCAAAAGGTTAATTGGAATTTAAACCAAACTGCATTTGAGTAGACTAAATAAGCCTTTAATCAAAAGGCGGAATTCAGCATTAAAACATTATAATAAATAAGTGTTACCATCTGAGATCCTGGCTTATATGATAAATCAGGTTAACTTTAGTAGAATACAAACAATTTTACAATATATAGGGATACAACTAGCTAAATCAGAGAAACAATCCTGTAATGCACAGTTTACAACGTAATTCAGAATAAACCTATTATAGAGTAAAAACGTTAATCAAATACAATCTATCCAGAGGGATTAATTAATAACGCAATGTTAGCCCAATCCAGCCAAGTATGTGAGCTCCTCAGAAAGTCATCTCAGATTTTAAAACTTGTTTACAACTGAATCCTAGTATATCACCCTGCTACAATCAAATGGCCACTAAATGACAATAAATACAGATCTTTTTGAAATTTAACTTAAAATTTTTTAAATTTAAGTATGAGATTTTATTTGAAAATTTGTATTCATTTATTTATTTTGTTTTTGCATTAACATAAAAGTTAGTGCATAATGTCAATAATTTGTTCAAAATTCAGTAAAAATAATTGCAGGCTGCCAACAGCTTTAAGAGTTTATGCCAGTCATATTGACAGAAGCAATTCACAGCCTTCTTCATGGACACTCACAGAACTTCCAAAATTGACATGCTAGGAAATACTATTTTCTCTGATCTTATAGTTTATCCCAGAAAACTGGTGTTTCATATTACTAGGATAACAAAAAGCTGCAACTCTTCTTCACTGCTTTCTCGCCCCAAGGCATGTGACACAGATGGTATCTCCATCTTGAGAGAGGCTTGAGGAAGAAATGAGGGAATATTAATGTCCATCATAAGCAGAGAAGAATGAAAAGTTAACTATTTTTTTTTCTCTCAGAAAAGGTCAGCCTCCCAAGGAGATACTTTACAGACACTATATTTTCCACAAATGTAAAATTCTGTATATTCTTTTAGTCCATTTAAAAAGCTAAAACTTCTCACCAACTTGCAAACCATTAGCATTAAGTGACATTTATGAAGTCCTAGATTTGTGTGCATCAAAAATTGATAATAAAACTGTCTAAAGATAATTCTCTCAAAATTACATTCACATAATAATTTTTTTAATCATTGAAGGAATCATATAAAAATAACTGCAATTATCCAAACAGTTGCTGCAATTAGTAGCAAGAGCAATAGCCAAGAATACACACAGTGTGATCAAGACACCCAGAATTCAGTACCAGTAGTTTTATTCAAAAGAATGCCTATAGTCCACTTGCTTGTGGTAACAAAAGGAGACTGAATTGAAGAAGCTTGGAACATGTTAGATTAAAACTCAGAAGAGCCTAGATTCTTATAACCTCAAGCATACTCTGTACATGCTGCAGCCTTCTCCCCTTTCCTCTGGCTTCCATATTAATGTTACTTCCTACTGATGATTTGTCACTCAAGTCATAGGGACTGGTGTCTATCAGAACATATTGTATAATTTGAGACTATCACATTAGCAATTCCAACACAATGGCTGCTGAATCTAGAATTCTGTCTTAGGAAGCTAAAAACAAACACACAACATGAGTAAGTTCCCGTTTCCCTGTATAAACAGACAAGCTAGAGCCCAGATGTCCTGTCGAGGAACTTACTGTCATAAAATGCAAGAGCTCGAATCAATATCTTTGACATTTCAGAAGAACAGCTCAGTAGCATTTCCACCCAGAATGGTCAGTTCCACGATGCCAACAGTGAAATTAATAGAGGTAGGGTTCATAGTTCAATGTGCTTGGCTGATGCTAGACTTGCCATGTAAAGTGACAGGAGACTGACATTTTCCACAGTTGTGTAGAGTCAGTAAATACAAGAGTATGAAACATGGAAGAGTGATTCCTCACATCCTATTATAGCTTATTAATTCTTGGCAGCTACTTTGCCTTTTCACTTGGGTTATCATTCCTTGACTATGATATGCACTCAGACAGCAAAAATCTTGGACAGTAGATTTGAACCCTTCTAAATGAAGGTTATTTAAATTGCTGTTAATTATACAATGTTAGAAAGGAATGAACACATACTAAATATGCCTCCAACTGTTTTATTTTTGCCACAAGGAGATCCTGTGGAAACTTCATAGCAATGAAAAGTTTTCCTGGAGAAAATCAAATATCTACCTAACAATGTTACATTTAAATTACCCAAATGATCCTTTTTTTGACAAATTGAAAATTAATAAATTTGAATTCAGTTATCCTTACCATAAACATGTTTCTTTAATTGTCTTCTTAAGAGCCTTATTAACATTTTATTGTAACACAAGTTGAACCTCATTTCTATAATTATTTCATAATGAAAACTATGGCTCATGTAATTTCTTTTTTCTACTTTACAACAATTGGTAAATTGAGTTCAAGATATTCAACTATTAAGCAATCATTCCACTGCTGTTCTTCATGTAGACAATGGTAGAATAAGGTGGTCAGGGCATTAGGAGGTATGGATAACAAATAGATCTATTTCTGGAAGTGTTTAAATCATTATTAACCACCCAACTCATGATTTAAAAAAGAAAAGTCCTGTGAAGAATAATGATACAAATGAAGCTCAAAAACACATTGGTCACCCAATAACCAGAATTGAATAGGTAATCTAGTTTAATTCAAAGTTCAAATCAAAAACATGTGTAGAGTCCCTATGAGAAAAGAAAGCCAAGAGACACAAAGGAGGATGTATGCCTTAATGAACTATTGCAAATAACTAGAATATAAGGTGCCAAGCGATTTAATGGGGTAAATAGGAAGCATTAAAAAAGTGAAAGATCATATTTTTTAGAACAGTAAGAAAAATATCATGAAGAATTTGACATTAGGAATAAATCTGGCACAAATGTTTTCTAGAAATTTTTTTAGCTGGTCATTTATTCCTCAAAATAAGTATGAAGAGAAAGTAATAAATATGAATAAGTTACACTTTTTATAGTCCATATAATCTTTTGGGCAAAGAGCAGACACAATCATTCAATACTTGTACCTGGTCTTCCTCTTCATACATCTCTTACTAAAACTACCTAGTGCATAGTTGTTGTTGTTTTTTTAATCTAACTGACTAGAGTTGAATGATTAAATATATTTTGATATATTCATAATATAGAATATTATACAGTATTTTCAAAAACAGATAGATTTACATGTAGCTAGATGAATCAATTTCCAGTTGAATGGAAAAGCCAGTTGTAGAATGTTGCATGTAATATGATGTCATAAATGCCCGAAGTACCAAGGAGGAGTCATTATGATTTATGTGATTCTATTTATCTAATTTCTAAGCCCCTAATCATCAATTAACTTGAGCTTCTAGGCAATAACTTTGAAAATGTGGTATAGATCAACCCAAAGGAGACATATGCAAAATTTTCAAGATAGGATTCAACCCCAGGAGTGGTTAACCCTGAGAGAGAGCCAACAACATGTGTAGAGTAGCAAGGACTTCAGGACATGGGTGCTACTAATCATTGTATCTGAATGTGATACCCAGTAGTGGCCTGGAAGACAGAGAGTGTTCCAGCTCCATATGTAACATTCAGTTCTGCTCCTCCTGGGCACTCACAGGCCATTACCAATGCTCACTGAGAAATTCAGAAATATCCTAAATTTCCTCTTTTTTTTTTTTTTTAAAGCAAGGCAACCCTTGGTTGACCTCACAGATTGCAAATACTCTGTCAGCTTACAATCCCTTATTTTTTATTTTTTACACCTACAGCATTTGGTCTTCCTAGGTTATCTCCCATCCAAGTACTAACCAGGCTCGCCCCTGCTTAGCTTCCAAGATCAGTCGGCATTGGGCTTGTTCAGGGTAGCATGGCCGTAGACTAAATTTCCTGCCTTGAATCCTCTCCATCTCATTCTCATGGCTTGCAAGTACACTGGTCATCGTGTGTCCAAAGTATGTTTTATTAAATGTAATCACAAGTTACTGATATCGAGCAACAGAGGAGAATAATTAAAAATGTGCTAATAGGCCAGCAATTACCAAATATATTCTATAGAATGCTAGGCCTGTGATTTTTCTCCATTCATAAAAGAGGTCCAGGTTTGGAAAAGTGCAAGAAACCACAACCTTGTCTTGGAGGGTTCAAATTCTCACATGTACATATTTAAACTTATTAAAGGTTCTGAGAAGTCATGAGCAACAGAATCTGTTGAGCATTGTTCAGTTTCTCTCTCTGAGGTCCACCCCCATTTGCCTCTTCACCATACCAGACACCTAAGCCTTCACATGTCAAAACTGAACTATGGGTTAGAGCTCCAAACCAACATTCCTCGAATGACTCCTAAAGTATGCAGGTCTTTGCCTAGCGGTACAAGTCAAAAAGCTTGATCTCTCTCTCATTCTCTCATCTTGTATGTACTCTCTAACATCGAATCCTATTAATTTCACATACAAAAAATCTCTTACTTTTGTACAAAATGGTCTTTAAAAAATCATTAATGTTTTGCTCATTATGACTTCTACTTACCTCCCCAACTTCCTTGTGTGTGCCTCTGCTATAAGGACCTTCCTTATATTTCTCAAATGTCATGTTTATTTCAAGTCCTTTATAGATGCTGCTCCATTCCTGCATTGCTGACTTTCCTCTTTTCCTCGGAATCCTTCTCTAGTCCCCAAATATTCCAAAACTATACATCTCCTAGAATAATCTACCATAACATCCTGTGATTTTTATTTATTACAATTATCTCAGATATTATATAGTACTGTGATTAGTTGATTAATGTCTTAGTTCATTTGGGCTACTCTAATAAAATAGGCTGGGCAGTTTATAAACAACAGAAATTTATTTCTCACAGTTCTGGAGGCTGGAAGTCCAAGATCAAGGTGCCAGCATGGCTGAGTGAGAACCCTCTTCCCTGTTCATAGCCGGTGCCTACTCATGGTGTAGTCAGAAAGGGCTAGGGAATCTCTGTGGGGTCTCTTTTGTAAGAATACTAACCCCATTAATGTGGGCTCTCCTCTCATGACCTAATAACCTCCTAATACCATCACATTGAACATTACGATTTCAATATACAAATTTGGGGGTAAATACAAACATTCAGACTATAGCAATTAATGTCTGTTTTCTTTACTAGACCATAAGCAACATGAGGCCATGATCATGTCCATTTTGCCCAGCATTATAGCTATAGCATCTTGAATTGATTGGGTCCACCATATAGTAAGTAATAAACGAATGAATAAATCTACCCAGAATTCTCATAATTTACTTGAAAAAAAAAATGCAAGCCCTATTACAAATATTTTATTTGTCTTGCATTGTGCAGAATGTATTTCAGGAAACATGCCAATAGGTTGAACTTCCTGGAATAAAGATAAATTCTGGAAAATATACTCATAGAAAGGTTTTTTCAAATCTAGAATCCAGTAGGATTATTTTAGACAGATTATCAAAAATTTTCAGATAGACTCTGAAAAGACCTCTTTTTCCCTTTGTCTTGCATTAAATGGTGACCCTATGATCAGAATTGAAGTCTTTTTTCTCAAATATAGGGACTTACATGTGTGTGGTTAAATTAATTATTTAATATTAATTAATAGTAAATTATTTTATCATCTGATTGTTATGATGTATACATGTGTGATTACAATGAATTTAGGTTCATGTGTCTGTCTGGCTCCACCTATAGAAAACTCCTTTCATTGTACTAGGGGAATTTTACAAACAAAAGACTTTCTGGAAATGATGATTTGTGCATCGAACAGTGATTTTTATAGGCTATCTTAAAGGTCTTGCCACATCTGAGATATTATGATTCTATTTTTTCATTCTTAAAAATTAACACCTAAAAAAGATGGATGATATCTTAGAAAAATATCCTCAAGGATGTCTTTGGACAGTAAAGACAAGATCCGTTCATGTAAATGCCAAGAAAACGAAGGTGCTGTCATTCACATAGATAAACTAAGCTGCCTGATGTCTAGTTCCAGAATACTAATGCAAATTCTATTTTTCAAAATTATTTAAGGATTGATTTAAAAGTTAGTATAGAAATATAAGGTTAATGTAATCTAAAAGTTAATATAAAACTATGAGTCATTCATACCAACTTATGGTATATTACTGTCCCTATTGAATCAAGTGGTGAAGAGGTCTGGAATAAGATCATAAAACCTCATTAATTTGTTTTTCCATACTCAGGATAATTTGTATTCAGTTGATTAAGTTTGCTTTTATGTAATCCATCATAAAAGGGTTTGCCAAGCAAATGAATATCATACACAAGATTACAGAGATGTTTATCCATCTTAAGTCAAACTGTTCAAGTATTTAAAATCATTTGCATATAAGCAATTAATATGCTCAATACAAGAGATGCTTATGTATTCATTAGAGCAATTCCTGTGGGACTCTCCTTGGGAAGACTTTGGGTGTGATTAAACATAAATTATATTATATATAAATGGTTGAATACAAGTATTAAACATTTAGAAAAGTTCTGTTTATTAGCCAGTTAATAGCAGAGTGTTTCATTTCATTATTTCTTTCTAACTTCCGCATGTGTAGATGCATATTTACTAGTCATACTAGATACATTATTGTCCCAGATATTACTGAAAAATCAAGTTGAGTTTTCTCCAAATATTCCCTAGTTCAGAACTTTCAGATATTCATACTGGCCTTTCTCTACTTATTTTGAACTGTCTTTCAATGAAGGCAACCTCCACTATGGTCTGAGCCAGAGCACGCTCTGCAGAAGCAGCCTGAAATGAATGGAGTCTCATCCAGGTGCCACCTGGTCAACCAATAAGTCTATGTGGCAAGATGACAAATTTAACAGTTTTATGCAGGGCCTCCTCAGCAATGGGAAGACCCTCAAAATATGATGTCCTTGGAAAGTGTCATCTACCTTGTTCAAAACATTATCTTCGAAGAAACACCTTCAATGCTTAGTATAACTTAAACTTTAACGACAAATCCTTAGAGCATTCCAATTACAGAAGAGAAACAATAAGCATGAAAAGCAGAAATTAGGCCTAAATCAAACTAAACACACACCAAATCAGTTATTGAGCTTTCTAGTTCCTGCAAAGATGTACATTTTGACAAATTGAGATATGAACTCAAAAGGCCTTATATTGTCTCTTATTCAGTTGTTCAAAACCATTTCTTTTCTTGGGCATTAACTCAGAGTAAGTTTTCTGGAAAAACAAAACACAACAAAAACAATACTTGTGTGTTTACCAGTCTCTGTCCTTCCTTCCTTTCTTCTTCCTTCCTTCCTTTCTTCCTTTCTTCCTTCCATCCTTCCATCCTTCCATCCTTCTTTCCTTCCTTCCTTCCTTCCTTCCTTCCTTCCTTCCTTCCTTCCTTCCTTCCTTCCTTCCTTCCTTCCTTCCTTCCTTTTCTCCCTCCCTCTCTCCCTCCCTTCCTCCTTCTCACCCTCTTGACTTCTTTCCTCAAAGATGTATTATATTCTCCTGAAATTGAAATTGTGCTGTGGTCTGTAACATGTATAATGATGAATCAAAGACCCACAAAAAAAAGAATTTTTATATCAGAAAACTGAATAGACTCAGTGAAAATTGTGTCATAAATAAAATTTGTAGAAATGACTTACAAGTTATAAATGCAAGCATTATTATTCTCATCTAGGGAGTATTCAATAAATGCCTGTTGATAAAGAATTCTTAAGTGTTCACTAAACTTTTAATGTCTGTCACTTATCACTTACAGATGCCATCGGGCATTTTGTCTAAAATTTAATTTTATAAAGTCAATGCTCATCAAGAAATCAATTAAAAAATGAAAGCTGCCTACAGGCCGACTTTTTCCCTATGTGATGAGGACAGCATGTTCTCCTCAGACCAAGTGGATCTCTGTGTTGATTAAGCAATTCTCAGAAGTTGTGGGTAACTCAGGATACCATCCACAACTGCCACAGAACACTAATTAGTTCTCTCAAGCAGAGTACTACATCAACTCCAGTACATGCTGCCCATCACTTCCCCTTCTTAAAAACAGATTGGGATGGAAATGACAATACTGGTGTTTTAAGGGAAAAATAATGTTTTGTTGTTGTTGTTATTGTTGTTTTACTTTAAAATTACAGCCAATGACTGCATACAAATGACACCAAAGAGAAAGAGTGAAATATCTGTAGTTTTGGTGAGAAACCACATTGTTTGCTATTAATAAACAAACAATGAAAGGGTCTTAGGCTACCACATCTGGGTGTAAATCTGATGTGGGTATAAATCATCATCGCTAGGTTACAAGCCCTCAATTAATTTTTACATAGCACCTAACATTTACAAAACACATATATATTCTCATATTGATATCAAAGCAAACCTATAAAATTGTATTTTACTACTATTGCCAGTTCGTACACAAGGAAACAGAAACTGAAAGAACATCAGTTTCTGTGTGAGAACCGGCAATAATAGTAAAGGACATATGACTTTTGAGTTCATGAAACCAAGCAGAGGCAAAGCTAGGCTCAAACTCAATCCTTCTGAATCCAAATATTCTGCTTTCTCCATCCATCCAAGCTATCTCTGTGCAACAACTCCATAGGACTTTAGAAACTATAAAATAATTTCGGGCCCTGTTCAAGTTCAGGACTCTTCAGACTGAAGAGTTCAGTACTCCAGAATTCTGGGTTGACAATTTTATGTGGGTCCACTTAGCATGAGAATGTCAGTGGCAAGCTCTTCTTCTTGGGTTCAATTCCTCTACATGGAAATCTAAGAATATTGATTTTATCTAGAACTCATAACACTTAAGACCTATATATATTTTTAGTGTTCTGCTTCTCTAGGCCTGGTTCAGGTGCTGGATTTGTAGTAATTCAGAATCTCAGACCCCATCCCAGGCATATTAAATTAGAATTTGCATTTTTACAAGGTCTCCAGGTGATCCATATGCACGTTAAAGTTTTAAAAAGTCTAAACCTCACTGGAATTTATATTCTGGTGAACTCAGGGTCCTGTCACCATCAGAAGTATGGGATTGTGGACAAAATCTAGATTAACTTTAGATTCAGTTTTTCATTTTTTTTTTTTTTTTTTGCAGCTTTTCATTTTATACTCGCATGTATTTCAGCATGTTTCTCTCTCAAATGAATGAATAAAGCACCGTGGTTGACCACAGCAAATAAAAGCAGAGTTGAAGCAGATAACTCAATATTTTCTGCAAGAGAATATTGAGAAGGCATTAAAGAATTGGCAGCATGTTTTAATGTTAGAAGTAGCTTTGTTCAGAAACAATGGTTTCTTAAATAATTCCCTCATTACCAAAGAAGTGAAGTACTACTTGTTGGTCCTATACAGTCCTGAAGATTAACCTGGGCTATGCTGTAAGCATCAACAAGATATACTCATATGAGTCATCTGGAAGCTTAGATACATGCTGAAAACTCTGATACCAGAAAATAGGAAAGATACTTTACATCTAATTATGATATACTTGTTAGATGATGTATAGTATTCTGAAATGTTAACTGGCCTACAGAAAATAAATACATTAGCAGCCTGCTTCAGGTTTCAAAGTTTCTATCAATAATATAACTAGAAGTTGACAGAAATTCTGGAGATTTGTTCTCAGAATCATAGAATCATGGAATTGGGAGTAAAATAGACATCTCAAGTTGCAATGAAGCTGTAAATAACCAGGTAGACCATCAAGTCCAGATGCAGCATGCTTTTGAGTATTATAAAATCTCGTGTCAATATTCGATTGAACACTAACCAGCTGGAAGGTCCAAAAAGAAGGGTGTTGCAGGTAACTTCCCACGGTTGTGACAACTAGACTCCTACTGATGACTCACCTGGCATCTTAACCCACTTTGTTAGCAACCACTAAAATCCATTCTAACTATAAGGGTTTATCATCTAAACAACGTGGCTCAAATCCAACAAAATATTGCTTAAACTGTAGGATATAAGGTCTTTACAGAAAAACAAAAAATGAGAGCAGATATGAAAGGAAAAAAGTACCAGAAAGAGACCCTGATTAATAACAGACAATTAATAAATGCTTGTTTAAAGATTTTGAATGAAGGAATCAATGGAGGCAGGTTTCTATCTAGAGTCTTCTTTCTGCTCAAATTAGAGGGTATTTTTGCTTTGCTGCGATTCCTTTTCACAGTAGCGATGAGATTCACCAAAGTCGACAACAGGAAAAAATTGTTATCTTCCAAGCATTCACACTGGAATGGGTGGCATACACAAAATGTACAGGTTTTTTTCCCCTAATTGCAGCCAGTTTTAGTGCACTGAAGTGGAATCTGTAATGCAGAAAATTCAGAAGTAAATTTATAATTGTTACAAAACATCCTACAGTGCAGCAAAGCGTATGCCCTGAAAAAAAGAAGCAAAGCTTTGTAATTGAAGGAAGGATTGCAAGCCAGGGCACATAAATGGATCCTTATGCAGTAGGGAGAGGTATGTTGATGGAACTCTAATCTTTTGGGGCCACACCAACACACAATTCACAATTATCCAGGTCACCAGCAATGATATCACCTTAGAAAACACGAGATCCGTAACTATGTATATACATACATTTCTAAACACTGTGTAAAACTTTCAAGAACCACAACAGAAGTCAGGATTGAAAAAAGAAACATTTACTGAGCACCTGCCAAGTATAAGACACTCATGAATATCAGTAGTAGAGGAAATCAACATTAGCTGTAAAAGCAACCATATTCATGAGTATTTCTTTATGTTCTATTTAATCACTTTTGAAAAAACCATTTGTTGAAGAAAATGATCTCCTCACTACCATTTATGCATTTTTACATGAATCAACTCATTAAATAAGGAATAATTAGTTCCTTTTCTAAAATGGATGCAATAAACACACATAGAGGACAACCTGGCAATGGCCAGAGGGGAGGAGGGTTGGAGGGCGGGGAGAATGGGGTGAAGGGTTAAAGAATTAGTAGTTGATAGATGGTCATGGGGATGGGGAGCACAGCATAGGGAATACAGTTAGCATTAATATAATGGCTTAGGTGGAGAGCCAGAGGAGAGAAAGAGCAATTAGAGGGATCATTTTATAAACTATATAAATGTCTAACCAGTGTAGTATATGCTTGAAAGTAATAATAAAATTAAATTAAAAAAAAAAAAAAGAATAGCAGCCTTCTTCTCTTGGGGAAGAAAAGTAAATTAGCAAAAGTATCTCAGTAAGAACTTTCAACACATGATATTAGAAATGTGGTGACCTTTGGTAAGAAGTTAAGAGGTGAAATGGGAGGTGAAATTGACTGGAATTTACCAGAAAGAACAAATCAGAGCACTTGGTGTCTCCATATTCCAAAGCAAAAAAATTATGAAGGCAATAAATTATGATAAAATGTGTAGCTCTAGTGCAAGCACATAAAACCATAAAGAATTACCAAACTACAGCAAGTTTATGATTCATCCAGGGCAGTACTCAGTCTCTAAAAGTTGTAGCTTATAAACGCATACTGTTGAGCTGAAAAAGAAATCAAAGGCCCGTCCCTAAGGTTGTGAATTGTAAATTTATGTCAAGTAGAGGAAATGGTTTTATGGTAAAGTGTTCTGTGCCTCATGTCACAACAAACTTTTTTATTTAAAACAAACAAACAAACAAAAACTCTGTAAACCTGTTAGTAAACCTAAGGTATAGAAAATGTACAAACCAGTAGCCATAACATTTTTTTTGTAAATTTCATCTTATAGGTGTATTGTAAAGGCGTGGAAAAAGAAACAATGAAAGAGAAGAGGGGAAAGAGAAGGCAGAAAGGAGTGTTGTTTGTCTAGCGGGAGTGCGGGGGGAGCGGTCATTCATTAGTTCTCCAATGCTCCCTGAATTTCTAAGTTAAATTCAAAATAAAAGTTTCCAAAATAAAAAATTTTCAGCCAAAATGATTATTAACAGAAATGAAATAGTCTCTATTATATATATAGTCAGCTTATTATTTTTTTCTAAGTTTAATTCCATAGCTGAGAAGTGTGACCACAGGGGACATAAACCTGAAATGAAAATAATTGCATTTGTTAGACATATGAATGTGAAGCACATTACAGCAAAAGAAGATGACATTGCAGAAAGGAGTAACTTTGAAGTGATAAGGAAAAATGAACAGGAGAGGAGAAGAAATGAATTGAAAGAAATGGAGCAGGAAGAACATTATTTCATGTAAATTAAAATTAAATGGAAAAGGATGACAGGAGCTCTAATCTTGTCAGCCTGGGATATTTTGGTGACAGCCAGTAACATGAGAATTAGAAGCAACTGTTACCTGAGCAAAGAGTCCATCTCTTTCAGAGTTAATCTTTTTGGTAACCTAGTTAAGTTTTCTTCTCTCCTTTCCTTGGAAAAAGGCCCTTTCCCTCAAATCCTGAAAATTGTCCCAGAGACTCAGATCCTCTGGCTATTGGTAAGGGTCATCAGCCCATGTAGAGCAGAAATGGTGTTAAGCCAGGCAGGACCCTTAGAGTCTGAGGGTGAAGGGGACTTTAGGCCAAAGGTCTTTTTTTTCCCTTTAATATATTAACCAAGTCTATTTTCCTTTACTTAATAGGCAAATTAATAATAGAAATTAATAGATATATGACTTAAATAATAAATTTGGCACTTCAGCAGGAAACCCAAGACCCCAACCTGACTGAGACAGAAAGGAAAAGAGCTCCATGAAACGCCTGTAGGCAGGGACTACGGCCATTCTCAGCAGGAAGAAGATACAGAAGAAGAGACCTCCTGTCCCTCAACATCCATACTAATAATAAGGGGGTTCATGGCTCTTAGAAAAGAGGTAGGCAGGAAAGTTAGTTAGGGGGTTTCAGGTCTGCCTGCAAAGACACCGAGGTCATCCTATCTTAGAAGGGGTCTGCCCTAATCCACCCACAATTAAGCAAGCCAGAAGGCATTTTTTAACTCACACAAAGAAACCAGTAGGCAGAGAATTAGGTACCAGTTTAAGCCAGTCACTCGCACCTTCACAATGAAAACCCCAACAACCTTCAACTCACTATACCATCATTATAATATGATGCATATGCCCGGAAGTTCATTAATATCATTATAACAGACTGAATTCTGGGAACGAACATGAGCAGAAAGCAAAATGATGACTCACTGAGTCCTGTCAATATTACTTGTCAATCAAGGAAGCCCACTCCTCTGAGAAAAGTAACCACCAACAGCAAAAAGGGATAAGTCTTTTGAGCCATACCAGGCCTTTTGAGCCATACTTCTCTTGCTCAGGCCTGCTTCCACTTCTGGAAGTGTACTTTCTCTCTTAATAGAACTTTTCTTTTCTATTGTATATCAGTGCCTTGCTTAGTTCTTTGTTTGAGACATCAGGAACCTGGACAACGCGCCAGGAGAGGACCCCACTCTCCGGTAACAGTCACATTCAGGATATATTTTAGAAGCTGAGTGACAGATTTGGAATTGGAGTGACTTCAGGGAATGAATGATAGGCAAAACTTAAGGATAACTCAAGGTGGAAAAGATTGGAAAAAAAATAGTTGCAGTCAAGAGTTCAGTTTTAAATGTGTTATATATATACTTGGTGTTGAGTCTCCACTTTCATGTATAATCAACATGTGATTTGACTAGCCCCAGAGTGGGAGACAAAAACAGAACCCTCAAAAATACTGGGAGAAAGGGAGACACATTCTGGGAGAAAGGGAGAAATCTGGGAGAAAGGGAGACACATTCTCTCCCTAGGTGGGGGCTCTGAAGAGGGAATAGGTCCTAGAGTTCCCAGCACTATGCAGTGGCCCCTGATACAGCTGCAATAGAACAAAGTTTGTTTCTATAGAGAGCCTGAGAGAGCCAAAGGAAAGGCATCCAGCCAGCATGGGAGAGGAGCCCAAAGTCCCTGGCCCCTAGAATAATACAGAACAGCTGAAAGGGGGACCCTGAAGTCTCTTACGTTCGTGACAAGGGACTCTCCCTCTCTGCAACAGAGAGCTTTGCAGCCAACCACCAGATGGTAACACTGACACCTCTGATGATGGCAGCAGGGAGCAATAGCCAAAGGCCAAAGACCAGACAGAATGAGTGACATTCCAGTTTCCGGATGCTTGTATGGGAGAAAGGACAGCTTGGACCATTTGCCTTTCTCTCTCTGATGCCAAAACACTGATGTCACTTTGCAGCAAAAGCAAGGGATGAGGAAAACTCTGAATTAACTCAGTTGACATATAAAATAAACATGAAGGTGACTAAGTTTTTCTAGAAACTATTACAATTACATGTTTTGCCTTTAGGCAGAATGTGGATTGATGAGTTTCAAAAAGAAGCTCTATTTTTTTAAACACCTATTTAAACTTACTTGGAAATCTACACTGACAATAGTAAATGACTCACTGGCATTTACTCCTCAGCTGCGCCCATAGTCTCTTGGGAGTCTGTGGGAGGTGTTTGACATTGGCTCATGTATGACTCTACCATTGCTACTGAGTCTATTAAAGGACTATCCCTGGTTGCATTAATAGGGTGTATCTTCTATGAAGGGATTTCAAAATTGGACTTCAATATCCTACACTGATTCGAGTTCAATAGCTTTTTACTCTCTACTCATCCAGCCTACCTGCTAAACACATCCACATCCACCACAAGACTCAGACATTTGCCTAAGAGGAGTCATGCTGAGAGACAAATGTGAAAAACAGGTCACATGTTCCTTCACTCAAACAATAACTCTTCATTACTAGACCAAAGTCAAATTCTCCCAAACAAGATCCTTGGTTTCCTTGGAAAGAAACTTCCATCGAGACCACTAACTTATCATTTATACTCATTAAATCCCACTCTGACATAAGCCAGGACCCCTCCTACATAAATAAGTGACACCGTCCTAGAAATTTTAGGCCAAGTAGGAAGCAGACCAATGCCTACTTAGGCCATTTGGAAAAGAATTTTGATATAGCTGGATTTTTATAGTGATGCTCACATCACAGAGTTTTATGCAAGTCACGAAAAGCCATTATGAAGGCCACCTTTGCCAGTAATAACATGCTTGTGTATCCTAGTCTATCTATTGATTCTTGGATAACCAGAGGGGTTCTATCCTTATTTTCAACTCTTCCTTTTCTGTAGTAGTCTGTTCAGGTTGCTATAATAAGCTACTATAGATGGCTTATAAACCAGATAAATTTATTTCTCACAGTTCCTGAGACTGGAAGTCCCAGATTCAGGAGCCAGTAAGGTTGAGTGCTGGTGAGGATCTTTTCTGGGTCGCAGACAGCCAACTTCTTATTACATACTTACATGATGAAACAGAGAGAGAAAGGACTCGCTCATGACTTTTATAAAGGCACTGATCCCACTCATGAGGGGTCTACCCTCATGACCTCATACAATCCTAATTATTTCACAGAGGTCCCACCTCCTAATAGAATTACATGACAGGGGCATAAAGTTCAAGTTATGAATTTGGGGGGACACAAACATTCAGTCCCTAATAGCCTCCTTTTTCACTTCTAATTTTTTAAGGTAGAATTTAGGTGAGATATTAAAAATCACTTCCTGATTTGTTCATTTGTTCAAAAATATTGATGGAGGGCTTATTATGTACCTAGCCCTGGTTCTAGATTTCTGGTAAAACATCAGAAAAGACAAATAAGGTCATTCAGCTGATATCCTAAAGGTGAGGGGACAGGGTGTGAAGAGATGGTGTATGTAGAATAGGCAACACAAAAATAAATAATCATGTGCTATGGTTAAAATAATACAGGTTTATCTGCCTAAGAACAAATGAGGAAGTACAGTAGTTCTTTCTGTAGTCATAGCAGAATCTAACTTTAAAATTTGAATTGTCATTTTTGCCAGAGTCAGTCAATTATATTTGCATCATTCTACCCTTTGCAACCTTCAGTGGTTTGATCCATGTAAGGTTACAATATCATTAACAGTTATTTATTTTTAACTCTATTTAAACTTGTCACTGCTATAAAACCACATTAACAATGTGGTATATGGAGCAGTATGATGGGTTAGAATGGACACAATCTTCAAGGTTGGGGACATATGGGTTCCAATTCCTGGTCACACATGCTAGCTATGTGCCCCTGAACTAGTCACTTAATATCATGAAATCTCATCCTACCATCTGCAGTGTGAGAGCAGTAACATTTAACTCAAAGTTTTGTTATGTACATAAAAATAATGATAAAATTAAATAATATATCTTTACTTGGTTTGATTAAGGAGTCATCAAAGTATAAATCTGGAATCATTTTCCAGTTTTCCCAAATAATACCTATCAAATGTCCCCTTTCGACCTCCATTCCACCTAAGTACAAGCTCCATAAAAACCTCTCAGCCCACCCTTTCTTCAGCCTTGGTTAAGTATCTCATATCTTACTCACAAAAGCTGGACACACTCCTGGCTGGAAGTGTTTGGAGGTGGGTAGGAAGGAGTGTGGTCTCCAGAGCCAGCACCCTACATCTAAACTTTGGTGGCAGTGAGAGGAGGCATGGAGCTATCTGTCACTTGAATGATCACAATGCCTAGCAACAAATCCACCATTCCCTTTTTTTCTTTTTTTTTCTTTCGGTTGTTATTTTTCAGTTGGACACTGACTGCTTGTCAATTCCTCCTTTGAAAGAGATATTAAGTGTTGGCTCTTTTTGGTCCTTAGGATGTCACTTAGGGCCTCCACCCCCATGGTCCCTTCCCACTTCAAAACCAGTTACACCTGGGGCCTCCTCACCCAGAAGGATACTAGAGACACTGCCTAGGTTACAGCCACAATTAGCAATGTTTTTACAACACATAAGAAATTCACATATCCTTACTAAATGTAGGAAATAGGCCTGAGCCTGTCACTCCACTTGCAGCTCTATTATCTATCACCTGCCTCTCTATTCAAGCCTAGACCTATCAGACTGCATGCTGGCTTGATAATTCAGCAGCTTTCAGGAAGGAGAAAGTCATCAGTTGTAGATTTCACAAAGAGGGAAGAACTCGGGCGTTCACTGACAACACCAACCCAATATACCAACTTGAAAGCCTCCCTCAGCATCCCACTAAGATTAATGCCAAAATCTTAGTCATGAGCATCTTCCAATAACTGCAAAATTTAACCCTGACCACCACTACAGCCACATCTCATGCCAGTCCCATCCCCTTGCTATCTGTATCCCTGCTCTTCTATATTCTTTAAGATCATCAAACATGTCATGCTACTCCTAACCTCAGTGTAAGGACAGACAAAGTAGGGTTTAGTGGGAGGGTGAAGTGGGTTAAGGGGATCAAATATATGGTAGCTGAAGGAAACTGGGCTTTGGGTGGTAAACACACAATAGAATACACAATAGAATATCAAATGATAATGTACATCTGAAAATTATATAATTGTATTAACCAATGTTACCCCAATAAACTTAATTTAAAAAAAAGGAAAGGACAGACAAAGAACAACTCATGACAGAGTTCTGAGGACGCCAATATTTTCTGGTGGGTTAAAGAAGGAAAAGATTGCAAAAGAACCAGAGGAGAAATATCCACTTAGGTAAAAAGAAAACTGGAAAATGTGATATGGCAGAAGCCAAGTAAGGAGAGCATTTCTAAATAAAGTTAGCGGTCAACTATATAAATGTTACTTAAATGAAGCCCAAGAATTAGTTTGAATTTGACCAGGTGGAGGAGACTGGTAACCCTGAAATAAATGTTTTAGTAGAGTAGTGAGGACAGAAGCTAGATTGAAGTACCATAAATGTGAATGGGAGATGAAGAACTGGATGATCTGGAAGATAATTATACTTAATAGTAGTAATAGTATTTATTAGCACTTAAATTATTTCAACTTCAGGTGGACTTAACTTTTTGTCAAGTACTCTGCTAAGCACTTGCAAGCATTTCTCACTAAATCTTCACAGTAACAGTATAAGCCAAAGAAAACTGAAATGTACTAAATAAATTGACAAAGGTACAGCTAGTTAAACTGTGGTTGACTGAATAATGGTCCCCAAAGATAACCCAAATCATAATTCCTGGAACCTACAATGTTACCCTACATAGCGAAAGGAACTTTGCAGATGTTAACAGTGTCTAGATGGGGATGTTAACCTGGGTTATCTCATGAGCCCTAAATGTGATCAGAGTTGTCCCAAAAGAGGCAGAGAGAGATCTGACACTGAAGAAAAAAAACAATGTCATAACCTCAGCAGAGAGAGAGAGAGATTTGAAGGTACTACACTGAAGAAAAGGACCTTGAGTTAAAGAATGCAAGGAATGCAGCTCCAAAGCCAGAAAAAGGCATGGAAGCTGATTCTCCTGGGGCCTCTGGAGCAGCACAGCCCTGAAATTAAGAATTTTAATTTCATCCTAGGAAACTGGTTTCAGACTTCTGACCTCCAGGACTGCAGAGGAATGAGCACATATTGCTTTAAGCCACCAAGTTTGTAACAATTTGTTATGGAAGCCACAAGACATGAATACAGACGTGGTCATGATACTTCCTCTCATACGATTCTACGATAAATCAAAGTATCATGCATATGGAAAACAAACAGAAGGCAAGAGGGAAAAGAAAGAAAGGGAATAAATAATAGATGTAAAAGAAGGAGGGAGGGGAAAAGTGGGGAGAGTGAAGAAGAAAGGAGAGGAAGGAGATGAAAGGAGAGGAGGGGAGGGTGGGAGAGGAAAGGAGAAATGAGAATAAAACCCCAAATATTCTTAAAATTACATCAAAACTGTCCATGGCAACTTCACCTCAGGAACTATTTTCCAAATCTGAGAGCTGGCATTTGACCTGTAGCTGAGAGTTAGCTGAGAGTTATGTTGTTAGTACTTATCACTGGCTATCATTTGCTATAATGAAATTATGTAGACACATCTTCACTTAATATACTGTAAATAATCTTTAAAAAACAATTTTATAAATACATTATTATTTGAATATATTTAATTTCACATTTAAATAATGCTCTGGTATATGCTAATCAATGCCCACATCTTAAAAGATATACCTGTATCCAATATTTAATAAAAGAAGAGCAAGTTTAGTAAGAAAACAAATGATTTCTATGTCTAACACCACCATTCAAAGAAACTAAAACTTATGGCAACTTCCATCCCTTGGGTTGGAAGGGTTCAAGGGCATATCTGAGAATAGTGAAAAATACTGAATCCTAAACTCTGACTCACTACACCTTCACAGGAGTCTTTCTCTAGGTGAGGTCAGTGTTATACCACTTTTTCTTAAGGAAAATTAAATACTGCATTTGAAGTCTCTAAGGTTTGGAAGAAATTAGAAGAGGAGAATTTGGAGTCCATACATAGGTTCTGAATACCCATAGTACAGTGATTTTCCTAATATGCTAATGAGTCCTCTTATTAAGAGCTGAAAACTACAACATTATAAGGGAAAATTAAGAATTAGTGAGGATAGAGAAGGTACTTTGGTGGGAGAAATGCTTTTAATTCAGTCTTTCCCTTTTAAAAACAGAAAGGAAAATAGCAACAAAATAACATAACATATGGAGTATCTGGTTTTTTTAATTTTTTTATTTTTTTGATGAAAATGCCAGGTAAAGAGGTCTTTATGTTTAAATCCACACAGACTGCATTCTCCTCCCCTTCTGAAGGTTGTTTCCCCCTGCATGCACAAAAAGGCAGGCAGACTGCTCTCAGTTTCTGTCCCACAAAGCACGAGTAACAGCAACATCTAGTGGCATATGGTGATAGAGGATGGTGAAACTAAAATGCTCAGTGAGAGCTAAGAACAAAACCCTGGAGGGATGTTGCTACATTTAGTTTCCTGATGATGTGATGACAATATTGTATTCTAAAAGAAAGAGTGAGTCCTGTCTTCCAGCAAATGATCTTGTTCTGTGTCAACATTAGGGATGGAGAAAAGTCACTTAGATTCACTGCTGGGGAAGGGGGAAGCCTGTAGTCAAATTATATCACCCTGGTCTTGCGATTGTAAATGTGGCAATATTGTTGGGATTTAAAAATTAAAAGCATTATCAATATGGCTACAAGAGGTTATGCTTCTCAGATAGGAGAAAAGCAGCTGAATACCAACTTCTGAATGCTAACCTTAAAAAACCTATCCAAAGATATTAAATTTCACTATTTTTTTCTTTTATTTCAGATTGCTTTCTCCTGTCGACAGAAGAGGCCACCTCAGGCCACTCTCTACCAGCCTAAACTCTGGCACTCAGCCCTTTGTATTAGACTTATCAGATACACAACTCTGTCCCTCTCTCCCTCAGGTGCC
Organism: Eidolon dupreanum; assembly: GCA_028627145.1. Lineage (NCBI taxonomy): Eukaryota > Metazoa > Chordata > Mammalia > Chiroptera > Pteropodidae > Eidolon > Eidolon dupreanum. Next base: position 97,027,422 of record CM053507.1, read on the forward strand.
AGCCACAGCATCCTTTTGTCTGGCTGCCAGGTCAACAATCTCTCTTGGCATCTGCCTTTTTCACCTCTTCCCTCCTCCTTCCCCTCCAACAAGAAATCTGTTTCCAAGTTGGCAGGCAGAAGGTCAGAAATCTTTGAAAGGTGCAACTTCCACTCCCACACTCAGGTCTTGCCTACTCACATATTGCCAAATACCAACTAACTTTTCTCCCTCCTCCATAATATCCTGTATCTCAGTAATGCCGAGGCTGTCACCTGAATCTTGCCCTCACATCTGTTTCCTTCCCTTCCTCGGCAGCAAGGCTGTCTTTTATTATTAACATCCTGCCATGTCTGTCCTAGAGTCTGAGCACATCTTGTCATCTGTCCTGGGATCAGCAGTCTCTTCAGAGTTACCGACTCTGGGACTTGCCTCTTCGGAGGCGTCTGGGGACCTACAGCTGGCCCAGAAAATCTGGGGAAAGGAGAGCTGACAGCCTCCTGAATCCCACACAATCACATCTTTGAAAAGTGGGCTCAGTTAAAACAAACGACTACAGGCTAGTGTGACAGAAACACAAAGGACAAAATCACACTTGACCCAAATAGGTGGCAGTTTCTTTATACATTTTGAAATAACATATTCAGGCCTACTTTAGAATTGTCTTTTGGGGGAAAAAAATAAATATCTTGCTTGGGTTTTGCTTACTATGGAAAGATTTTTAAACACACATACAAGTAGGGGTTTGCTACCTTTTTAGTTTTAAAAAGGGGACCATGTCAATGTTAAATTTTGAAACTAAAAACCGTACAGAAACTGTATTCTAAGAATATGGGATTTTCATCTCACTCGTTTCTAACCTCTTGTAACCACTATGCTATCTCTATCAATTCTCCACCAAAACAGCAAAGTCAGAGCTCTCTAAAAAAGGTGAAGTAAGGATATGAGGCATTAGAAAAAATAAAAAAGAGATAAAAAGGCAATTATTATCTATGATTAAAATGTCCATTGAGCAGAAACTTAAAAAGTGACACCAAATCTGTGAAACTAGGAAGATATTTAATTGTAGCAACCCAGAAAAGGTAAATCAATAACTAGTAAGAAAAAGTGAAATAACCAAAAAGCCTTTGAAGTGTGCTTTAGAGATATAATCACTTCTGTTATACATGTAACATACTGTTAAGACTCTACAAAATTATTTAAACTGAAGTGTTATAAGTAGATCATTTAGTTCCACACCATTCTTTAATATATGATAAAATAGAAGTCCAAAGATTTAGTTTGGGTTTTTTGTTTCCCAATAGCAAAGCAGGAACCAGAAGCTAACTTTTTGATTCCCAATCCAGTGTTAGGTGTATATCTAAGTAGCATTTTTAAATAGTAAAATACTAATATTAATAAAAATTAATATTAATTAAAAAGGATGTGGTTGTATTAAATAGATGATGTTATGGCCCGAATCGTGTCCCCCAAAATGCATATATTGAAGCCCTAAGTCCCAATGTAATGGTATTTGGATATGGGGACTTTGGAGATAATTAGGCTTGGATGAGATCATGAAGGTGGGGCCCTCGTGATAGGATCAGCATCCTTAAGAAGAAAAAGAGAAAGACAAGAGCACTCTATCCACCACATGAGCACAGTGAGAAGGTAGCCACAGGAATAATTCACACCAGGAAGAGGCCTCTCACAAAGAATCAAACCTGCCAGTACCTCGATGTGGGTCTTCCCAGCTGCCAGAACTCTGAGAAATGTCTGTTGTTTAAACTACTCAGTCAGGTATTTTATTTTGGCAGCCCGAGCTAAGACATATGAGTTCTGCCTTACACATTTCTCCATTTCTAAAATTAATATAGCCATATTCATGAAATCCTGACTATGCACCACTAAATCAGCTAAATCATTTGATCTACCAAGATTAGGCATATGATTGGTAGAAAAAGAAAAACCAGCCTCTTAAAAGCAAGTGCTTAAAGAGTAGAGATGGCAGCAGACAACATTCTTTCTTGGGGAGTGTAAAAGGAAAAGCAAAAGAACATAGAAACAGACTGAGATGAAGAACAGAGCGCTGGAAAGAGTGACAGTGATTACAGATTTCACATATTGAGGGCTTAGGGATTTTGTTTGGAATTTGCTTTGTCCTCACTATGTTTTATTTACATTGCTAAGAAGACATCCACCTTGAGATGATAGGAAGCCAGTGTGTCATTCAAGGACTAATGCTATAAAGAAAGGTGTACAGAAGGAACAAATTTCCGCAAACTAAAAGAGCAATGGAAGATTTCTCTGTCTTCTACAAATGAATGCTGGATTGAGTGCTTGCCTATGGATTCAGCTCTCAAAAACATCTTTCATAATTCAAAATAATTCCCTGACTCCAAAATAAAGAATTTATTGAAACTGGTTCCAAGAGATACCACCAGAAACCACCGTAGTCTGACATACTTGAGTTAAAATCCATCATTTCCTGGTTATGTGACCTTAAGCCAGGCACTTAACCTCATTGAATCTTAGTTTCAGCCTTTAATTGGAAAATAATACATGTCCACAGTCTCTTACATGATATCCTTGGAACCAGATTTCAGAATTTTTTTTTTATTATATAATGTACTACATAAACTGAATTTTATATAACACACCTATAATGTCAGAGACAACACTTGGTAAGTGAACATATTGGAATATTAGATATATTCCAATAATCCACTGAATGAGAAAAATAAAATTTATTAATAATTTGAGGGCTGCAATCCAGAAATGTGCCCAGCTGGGTGTAGGGTCTGTCCAGAGCAGTTAGCACATGGTGGAGCCTGGGCCACACAGCAGCAATCTGAACGTGGCTCGGCATCCTGGAGCCTCCAGCCTCCCAATGACACAGTGTCATCCCTGACCATTGTCAAAGCAATCATCAAAGCCAGTGAGAGCCCCGCCCTGCCACCCCCTACTCCCAACCTCTGACTCCACCCTCACACATCCTGGGAGGTTCATCTGCTCCTTCCCTAGCAGCTCCAATTACAAGACCTGGAAGCTAGACACTCACCTGTGCAAGCACACAGAGGAGACACCCTTTGTTACCAGGAAAGGTGTAGTAAAGCCTTTGTCAGGGACTACCACCTGACTGCCACGCCCTGATTCACACTGGGAAAAAGGCCCTTTGTACAGCTAGTGGCTGTGTTCAAAAATTCAACACAAAATCCAACGAGAAAATTTTGAACACAAACATGAAAATCATAAAAAATAATATGTATGCACTTTCAAAGATGATAAGAAGACTTGCTAAAAATCCACCAGTACCAGCATATTAACAAACCACTATTCTAGTGCAGCACAAAGGATGTGGAACACACTTCACTCCAGCCCACAGGCTGAAAAGACATGAGAAAATCCATGAGGGCTTTACATGTCAAAAAGGATGTTCTTCTGTGGCAAAAAAACATTGACAAAGCTCTGAAACATGTTAGAGAAACCCATAAAGAGGAAATAATATGTGAAGTATGCCAGAAAACATTTAAACACAAAGATTATCTGAAGCAATATATGAAAACTCATGCCCCAGAAAGGGATGTGTGTTGATGTCTAAAAGCAGGCCATGGCAGAACCTACAAAACTGTGTTCAATCTCCAGAGCCATATTCTCTTTCCAGGAGGAAAGACATCCATTTATGTGTGAACATCTTGGCTATGGCAAAATGCTTACAATGAAACAAAGTCTCACTGGGGATGCTGTTGTGCATGACTCTGACAAGAAGAAAATGAAGCTCAAAGTAAAATGATGTCACGAAAAACAGAGTTTTGGCCTCTTGTCTCGGTGCATATATCCCTCCAGAAAGAACAAGGCTTAACTTTGCCTAAAACCAGAGAGTTGCCGAATTCTCCTGAAAGCAAAGTGCTCTCGACAGTATTTACCCTCGTTAAACATCAACTTGCTTTCTTTAAAGGACTACAGACCAGCCAACTCAGTTATACGTAGTGGACCTAAGAGATATTGCAGGTTGTTTCCAAAATACCACAGTAAAGTAAGCATAGCAATAAAGCAAGTAGTAATGTTTTTGTTGGTCAAGGGTCTTGCCTTCAATTTTTAAAAAATGCGACACCTATAAAGCACAGTAAAGTGAAGCGCAACAAAACAAGGTATGCCCATATTTTCCCTCAAAAAAATTTATTAATAACTTTATGGCACTTCAAGTCAGGTGTTGTCACCAAAATTACAAAAGAAACTTAAAAGAACTTTCCAATTTAGAGCTTTCTAGATTTTGGAGTTTTAGGTATGAGATGAGTGACTCATAAATAGATTCATTGTAGAGTGATTGCGAGGAGCAAATGACATATGGAGGACAGAAAGTCATATAAGACTGTGTAGGATGGATTACAAATGAGAAGCCCAGGGATTCCAAGGAATCCAAGTACAAGTAAGGAATATATTCACCAGGCATAAGCTCCCTCTCCTCAGATAACCAACATTCCAAGTGACCTGACAGGCACACTATAAAGGTACATAGATTCCTTTTCTTTCTTTCACTCAATATTCCCTTCTTCAGTCCCAATATCTTCAAGCCCTGCAACTTGAGGAAAATAGGTGCACATCGGCAGTGTTTTCTTTTTTTAACACTCCACTATCCTCTTTTACCTCATCCCTCCCTCTACAGGCCCCCAATGAATAGAAAAGAGCTTTGTACATTGCTCTACACGTTGCCTATAATGACTTCTTTAATCATTACACCAGCCAGTGAGGGGCAAATTTTAATTTACTGTTTGCAGTTAGTATCAGGATCTAGATTCCGTACTTTCTGTATCCTCTCCAGGTAGATGACATCATCCTGAGAATTTTTCTGCCTCATGCCAGACCCCTGGTCTGTGAAAATCTGTGTCCTCTTAGTTTAAAGCTTATGTCTCCTTTCCAAGCAACCCACTAGTTTCCTGTTTCTAAGCTGAAGAATGCCTCTAATCCTGCCCAGTGACTCATTCATAAACATCTCACACACACCCCTCTTCTATCCGCCTAGAGATCCACCTTTCCCAAATTCTATTACTATGGATTTTACCATAGAAAATTGCTTTACAGTTTCAGCAACAACAGCAGCCATTCAGCTACCACAAGTGAGCAAGGATTTGTTCTCTCATAGTTCCTATGCAGCTTAACAGGAGTCGTAGATATAGATAGGTATTAAATGTGTCATTTACATAACCAAAAACACTGCATGGAGATATAGCTTGATTTAAATCTAAATTTCAATTTTTAAAGCCCTAGTGACACCTACTGAAGTAAGGATTTGGGAGAGAGAACAATTTCTATGGAAAGGCAACCCCCCACACAAATATCTTATGACTTAGACATCATACTTCTTAAACATCTTCTTTAAAAGTCTATAGTAAGTCAGGACAAGAATAACCATTTCAAATATTCCAGTAACTAATAACAGGGCTATAAGAGCTGTTACCACTTTTGTTTCAATTTGGAGCTCAAAAATTGTGTGTATGTGTATATGTGCATGTGTGTTCCAGTATATTTGTACTTATGCACATAAACTTGATCCTAAGATGTACTTAAAAGGACTAAAATAGAGTCTATCCCTATGTTGTTAGAAGGAGTACTTTTCTAATGTAGCAGAGTTATCCAAGGATCTCCTGAAAGAAGAATTACATTATTATTGTTATTGTTGTTGTTGTTGTTATTGTTGTTATTAGTATTTTGTTATTATTGGCAATTTAACCATAGGCTTCTTATTTCATAGGCCATCATTCTAATCTGACACCAACTGCACCTGTGATACGTGTGATGCATGTAGATTCTTTCTCTCCCATTATATAACATGGCACTATACGGCTATTGCACCTCAAAACACCAGGTGGTGAACACTCAAGAGAATTTAAGATGCTGTTACCATGGGGACAAGATGCTGGTCCTTCTTGATGCAATCAACACACTTCCCATTTCAGAAAAACTATTTCCACTGGAAAATAAATGAACTTAAAAATTGAAGCTTTTGGTTTTAAAAGAATATTTTCTCAAATCTCTGTACTTAATAGTAACAGTAGATATGGGCAAGCAAAGAAGAAATATTTAGGAAGACCTGTTTTCAAAAACGTACTTTTGACTTTTGCTTTCTTCACTGGCTAATACTAGGTGAAGGAAAAAATTTTCAAATATCTCAGGCTGCACTTCTCAAATGTTTGTCCTATGTGGTAAATTGTTAAGTGGCCATACATCATTTTTCTTCCTTTTTCTATATCTGTTTGTACTTGACTTTGCACCTCTTGCCATGAAGAGCTGGAATATATTTCCTCGCTCTTTGAATATGGGCTAGCTAACATTCTGCCTTGTCTGGCCAACAGAACGTAGCAAAACTGAAAGTGTACGTGTTTGTCCCATGGGTTCAAGTGCCTTGCACTTTTCCTTGCACTCTTTCTGGACTGTTCTGCAGGAAGATGAGAGACACTTGGCTCAGTCATCTCCACTGTCACCCAACTTACAGCCAGCCAACCCTCAGAAATGCTGCCCAGCTGACAGGAGGCTGACTGTAGACACCTGACTAACCCCACTGAGACCAGAAGCAGCAACCCACAGAATCATGAACTAAAAAACTTCAGTGTCTTAAGCCACTAAATTTTAGAGAGATTTATGTAACAAAGGCAACTACATACCATATTCTTCTTTGTTAGTTGTTAGTTTTGAAGAACATATTTGTACATATGTAGCTGAATTCTTAAAATCAGAGATTAGGTTGGGGTAACATAAATATTGAAAATCCCAAGCATAAACAAAAATAGACATGTATATTGCCCTCACCCAAAGCAAATAATTTCCTTTCTGATATGAATTCAGATGATTTTTATACCAGATTCTGTAGAGTTATAAAGAAAAAACAACCCAGATGAACAATTCCTACCTCTCAATTGCATATTTATTGAATGAAATCACCCTTGCTCTCCTCAAATAAGCATACTGCTATGAATTCTATGGAGAACACGCACACAGACACACACACACATAATTAAAGAGAAAATTACAACAGTATGTCCACAGCATACAAAGAAGAACATTATCCTATTTTATTTACCAGTAGTAGGTAAAACCCCCTCACAGTGGAGAGCAAAGAGTTAATTTTAAAATATCTTGGATTTTAAAATGTTTATGTCTAAAGCAGCTTTTTCTAGGGGAAAAAAAATAATGTTGTTCTCTAAAGCTTCTTTTCCCATCTATGTGTATGCCACCTTCTCCTCTCTTTTGCCCGGCTATAGAAGATACTGGGAACCATGTGTTGAGATGGTGACCGGACAAGAATCAAGGTCGCAATGTCTCATGAGGAAGACCTGCCCCGACGAGTCACCAGAACACATTTGATGTTGTACAAGCAAGAAATAAATCACTGTTGTGTACATTAAGATTTCAGGTTTTGTGACCCAGCACAGCAAAGCCTACTATAATGAAGTATTAGGGTATACAGGTATACTAACAGAAAAAATCCTACAGAGATGGGGGAGGGTGTGGATGCAAGAGAGAGAGAGGGGGCAATTGCAGGAGTAATTTCCTTGAATAGATGATCCAGAGCACAAGCAAAGGAGTTGCCATACTAGATATATGAATGATTCATTCATCTTTACAGATAAGATGTCAGAGTATGTGGGTGCAGAAGCAGCGAATTTGACAGACTCAGTGAGGGAGGATCAGAGGGTACTTTCTGGTTGCTTCTGTTTTGGCCCTGGAACAAGAGACAGATCACTGAAAATGCTGAGGGGAGTAGGAAGAGTCTGAAGACCAAAAAGAGTCTTGGTCCAAAAGAGTCTTCTCAGAGAAGGGGAGAGTGAATGACTAGAGAAACGATAAAAGTGAGATGCTCCCACATGTACTGAGTGGGTGCTATTTTCCTTTAGCTGTGCTCAGCTGCTTGGCCACAGGCTTTATTCAAACAGAGTTGAACCTAATCAGGATGGAAGTTTTCCCAGGCCAACTTACAACAGATTGATGAGGGGCCAGAAAAACAAGGTGTGTAGAAGGGCATGATTATGGTATTGGATCATGAAATCTGATATGAATAAACATGTGAGAAAGCAAGAATATTAGAGGGCTGTATTAGCTAACTTGGGCTACCATAACAAAATGCCTCAGACTGGATGGTTAAAACAACAGAAATTTATTTTTGCACAATTCTGGAGGCTAGAAGCCCAAGATCAAGGTGCCAGCAGGGCTGTTTTTTTCTAAGTTCTCTCTCATTGATTTATACATAGCTATCTCCTCCCTGTATCTTCACCTGGCCTTCCCTCTGTGCATGTCCATGCCCTAATTTCCTCTTCTTATAAGGATGCCAGTCATATTAGATTAGATTCCATATTAATGTCTTCATTTTAACTTAATCATCTCTATAAAGACTGTATCTCCAAATATAGTTACATTCTGAGGTACTACAGATTAGGGCTTCAATATAAGAATTTGGGGGGGGAGTACACAATTCAGCCTATAATAAGGGGTTGAAATGGAAAAATAGAAGATGATGGCCAGTAATTGAGATGCTAGAAATTGAGGTTTTGGAGCCTAAGGCCTAGAGTATGATCAAAAGAATAGGTAAGGAAAAGATAAAACATTTTACGATAAAGAGGTCAAGAACAAGGTGCAGGATGAATTATCCTTGCAGATGTTGACATCACCAAAATTGATGAAAGAAGCCATAAAGGAGAAAAATACAGTAAACTGAAGTAGAGAAAGTGCTAGAATGTTTCATTAATTGGCAAGGGGAGGGAGGGAGTGCAGGGAGGAAGTAAACAGAAGGATGACAGATGGCTGCAACAAGGCAGGGTATCAGAAGTCTAGTCAGACGGTATGTACTTTAAAGGAACTGAGGAGATTGTGAGGGAGAACCATATCTGGAAGAACAGTGAGCAAAGGATATGCTATCTTGCTTAAACATTTAGGACTATATGGGGTATAGTAAAAAAAAGAGCCATTATTTGAAAGCTGCAAGGGAAACAATGTCTTTAGAAAAAGGCATACTTTTTTAGAATAAGAAGTTAAAGAGAAATTTAAGAGAAAATGGAAGATGGGGCATTTTTTTTAATGACAGATTGAGACTGAATTTACTGGCAAGTACCAATGTACTTCCCCTCCCTGTTCAGCTATATGGAAGACAGGACATCTGAATACATCTGACCAAGACATGTGAGAAATGACACGTTGCTTCTGGGCTGAGGAAGTGGAAAGCCCACATGCAATTCTCCCATTTCACTCCTACTCTGCTGAGGCCACCAAGGAGGCTTCGTTTCCAGATATTTCTGACAGCATACTGTAGAGCCTTCGTCAGCTTCTTTTCTGGCTGAGTATGTAGAGCAGACTCTCTGCCAATCAATGTTGAACATAAAGCCTAAGTGAGAAATGAGCCTTTGTTTCATAAGAGTTGGTGATGTTTTGGGGTAGGGTGTGTGTGATTGATCTGTTACCACAGTAAAACCTAGCCTCTCCTAATTTGTTACACATACCATGAGTTCCTGAAGGTACAGCAGAAGAGCTGAGCGGGAAGGGAGACTGGGACTCATCAGAGAATGTGTATAGCCATACCGAGTACATAAGAATAAGAGTCTTGGGGGTAAAAGTTGGGCTTGGAGGCTTGGGCTTCCCGCAGTGACTGAAATCAGCGAAGATGCAGAGTTGATGACGTGTTAGCAAAAGATAGATTATTAGGTGCAACTGCAGCCCCCTTCAATAGGCCTCTCAGGCATTTTGGTAATCCCACAAAGAGCACATTTGGCTATGTGACTGGACCCATCACCTTCAATAACCTGCCAGTAGCAAAAGGAAGATATTATTGTGATTATAATTTTTAAGGAGAGTTTTATGGGACTAACGTTCCCTGAAACATCCAGTGGAAACTGCAGGTCTAGAAGTATGTTGGACTAAGCTTTTGTGTGATTTGACATCTATCAGCCACAGGAATTCCTGAAAAGGAGAAAACATGGAAACACCATAAAAGGATTGTTTCATATGCTGAGAAAATAATTTTCCTAGCAGGTGCTGCCACAAGGTAGGTCTTTTTCCATTTCAAGAGTGAAGTTTCCTAAGCAAAAGACAAGCTTCCGTTATACTTATGAATATAACAAGTGAAATAAGTGTGAGTAGCAGAGTAATGAAATCAATTATGCGATATGCAGGCCTCTAGGGTGAGCTAAATTATATATTAGAGGACAGGCAAGTCCAGAGAATGTAAACAGAGTGGAATATTGGGCAACATAAATAAAAGAAATGCAGAGCATACAAGAAAAGGAAATGAATGATGATGAAGCAGACATGGCTGAACTCCCAGAATGGAGGGCTGAAATAGGAGGGGGAAGAAGCAGCAGTATCTGACACACGGCAGTGGGAATGGAAGAGAAGAACGTCCTTCAATAAATACACTTAGGAGAGGACCACAAAAAAAGAACAGAGTAAGAAAAGAAGTGGGGGGAGTTGGGAAATGGTAAAGCCATTGAAAAGCTGCCAGCTCTGCTAATATCTACCTACTATGTTCATCACATTTAAAACAAAAAAAGAGAGAGAGATGGGATTAAAAGAGGGATGTTGATGGGAACAGGAAGGTAACATGGCACAGCAAAGGGACACAGGCTTTGGAAACAGACCAAATTTTCTCTAAACCTTGGTTTTGCCACTGACTAATCAGATGATCTTAACCTCTGTATACCTTAATCTTCATAGCCATTTTACAGGTAAGATACCTGTAAAATGGCTATGGCAATCATATTCAGTGCCTAGAGTTGTAGTGAGAATTCAATATAATGGCAGCTAAAGTGGTCAGCAAAATGTGTCTACATAGAGAATGTTGCATGGGAGAATAATTCTCATTCCCAGAAAGCAAAATTGAAATGTTAAAGTATCCTCAAATGGCCAGCGAATATTTACTAGCTCTCCATATGACAGAAGGTTATTGGTCTAACTTTAACTCTACCTGTGTACTTTATGCTTCATTCAACTTCGTAGCAAATTCAGTTAAAAATTCATTTCTAGGGCAAATATTCTCTTTGCTGCAAGTCTAAGAACACTAAAATAATATTGACAAATGTATACTGGATACCTAAATTCCAGTGTACCAGGCCAAAAAACAATCTCTGATTATGCCAGCCTACTTCCCTACTTACTGGCAAACTTGAAAGTATGTGTTTAGGACACTTTTTAAATGATTAATGACCCCCGTCCCTGAAAAAACAACAACAAAAAAAGTGCCATTGCTGGTACAGACAAGACTAGTATAAAGAAAGAGTGCTGCCTGTGCAGACAGGGCCACCATGAGACCTTTCAATAGCGTTTTGCTTTTCCAAGACAAACAAACCCAGGCAACAAGCTCTTTGAGCGCAGGGCCAGCTGATGTCCAGTCTTCTGAGCACAGCCAACGTACGGGACCTACTACGAGACCTAACATCTAAAATTGTGGTAACTGTTGGTAGATTGGTAAATTTTTTAAAAATGGTTAGTAATTTGTGGATTGGGCATATTCCTCCAAGTTGTGCTAACTCCTTTCCAAAGACCAACACGACCCCTTTCTCCTATTTGGTTCACAAACACTTAACAAGAACTTGCCATGTCCCAGGACGCACACTAGGGCCTGAGAACACAAAGATGAGATGACCCTGCATCAGTATGCTCAGCTGCCACAATGCACTCCACACACTGGGCAACTTAAACGACAACCACATGTTTTCTCAGTCCCAGAGGGTAGACGCGCAAGATCAGGGTGTCTTTGATTTGGCTCCTTCTGAGGCCTGAGGGCAGAAACTGCTCCAGGCTGCTCCCCTTGGGTTCTCCCTGTCCCTTCACATGTTCTTCCCTCTGTGTGTGTGTCTGTGGTCACAAGTCTTCTTCTACTGGATTACAGCCCCACCTTAATGACCTGACTTTAACCGAATTCCCTCTATAACGACCCTATCTCCAAATAAGGTCATATTTTGAACGTTAAGGCTTCAAAAGATGAATTTTGGTAGGGATACAGTATAGCCCATAACAGACATATTTTCTATTTCAGAATACTCATATTTGATTGTTCACAAAAATGCCCCCACAAAGGCCTGGGAAGGCAAAACTGTATAGTTGCTGTCTAGCACTTGCCTGACAGAGTCCTACTTCCCAGCTCATATTTTTATATTTAAACTATTCACACAGTTGGTTTTCTGTTAAGAGAATTGTAGGTGGTTAACTAGCCCTTCTGACAGAGAATTACAGAAGCATGCTATATTTTCAAAATCCTTGTAGAACTCAGTGTGGCTACAGTTTGCCAAAAGATATGCATGCATGTAGGAGATAAAATAGTAGTGAAGTAATTGCATACAATCATTCTAGAAAGAGCGAAATGGTTATCTGTATACTATCTACACTCCTGTTGTACCTGTAAAATTCTCACAAAGTGAGTTCATTGATCACAGGACTCTGTTCTCTATTCTTTGCTTCCAGTCTAGACTGAATCCTCACAGGCCAGATTTTGAGGACAGAAAGTTCACATGCACAGGCAAATTTTCTGCTTAAATAATAAGGCTATAAAGCAAAGGCATATGCATTTTAAAGCAAAATCCTCTTGGTCTGATGATTCAATGAATATTTACACAATGTTATTAAGAACCATTTAGCTACAAAAAAAAAAAAAGAAAAAGAAAACACATTCCATTTGTACACAGCATTCTATTTTAGCCAAACTCATAAAGTTTATCCATTTGCTGCAGATCAGTTGCTCATAAAGCTTAGGGCCAATTTCTGTTTCTGTATGAGCAAAGTCAAAAAAAGTAATGTTGAAGAATGTGAGCAAGGAACTCGGCCCACTCTTTCCTTTTACTTGCATAAATACATGAGAAACTTAAGTTCTTTTTATTTTACAATCACAAAGGATGACAGAGCCTTTTTAATTTTTTTTGTTCACGAAACCTAAATTTTGAACTGTTCTCCTAGATACATAATGTATTTAGTTGGTTGGAGATTATATTCTATGGCTATCTTGTTATAATCAATATATCACATGAGCAAACCCAAATTTACCAACTTTCCTTTGCACCACCAGATTCATATCATTCTCTTAAGTATCCTTTTTATATTAACATCATAAAGATCTTCCCAGTTACCCAAAGATGATATCTTAGAATCATCTTCCTTCTCTCCCCTTTACTTTCCAGACATATTCAATGCCCAAATTCTTGTGATATCACCACACTCATTCAACTTTATTGGCTTGTTATCATATGCCAGGCACTGACCCAAGCATTGAGGAAATAGACACATAACAAACTGTGCTTTCTATCAAGTCGCTCATAACATTGTTGAGAAGGAAAGAAGGAAAGTTAACTATCAACACAGTAATAAGGGCCATAATAGAATTATGTTCTGGGAGTTTGGGGAGCTCAGAAGCAATATTTTTGAAAGAAGTTTTAGAGAACAAAAGAAGTAAGTTAGGGCCAAGTTGAGACAGGACAAGGAAGCAGAAGTGTGGAAATGTCATTTCAAGAACATGAAAATGCAAATGTCATTTCGAAGACATGAAAATACACACACATAAAGCTGTGTGATGTCACTGGAGAATTACCAAATTTCTGGATGGCTAGAGCAGAATCTGCAGTGGATTGCCAGAAAATAAAATTGTATAATAAAGCAGAGAGCAGATCTTAGAATATTTTGTGTTTTAAGTTATGAGTGATCCATTAAAGGTTTTAAGTAGTGACACAATCAGATTTCTTTCCTAGAAAGCCTGCTCTTTCTGTATTGGGGAGGTTAGATTGAATGTGTAAATGCAGGTATGCTGAGGAAAGAAATCAGATAGAAGCTATTGGGTAAATGCAGAAGAGAAAATTTTCTTAAAATGTCTCCATTCTCCTCAAGATCAGCTATAAATAAGGGTGAAATAGTGTAAAAGATTTTTAAAAATCAAAACATCAATGCATAAAACTGGATAGCTGCTCAAATCAAGAAATTATATTTAGTATATAAAAATATATACCAAAATAGCCATAGAAAAACCATATTGAGCAATGCCAATAATACAGCATAATTGCCAACATACAAACTTTAATATGAAACAGACCTTAGTCTAAATTTTTAGCAGTGTAAACTTAAGCACGTTACAGAACCTCACTAAACCTCAGTTTATTCATCAAGCAAATGAGATTAATAATTATATCAACCTCTTAGAACTACTATAAGGAATAAATGGACTAATGCATATTCTTAGCACAGTACCAGATACCTAGTAAGTAACCAATAAAGTCTGGCTAACTTTATATCACTGTAAAATTGCTTGCTTCTAATATAAACCTGCAGTGACCTGAAGAGAGTCCTAGACTGAGATATCTGGGTCTATTTTTTATTAATGATTTAAGCTTATATAAGTTACCTAATATCTCTGACTTTTTATTTCCTCTGATCAGTGGAGACATTCTTCTCTTTATATAAAAAGGTTATTTTGATATAATATATGTGAAAGTAGCTTGAATAGTCTAAAGTGATGCATACATACAAGATATTACGGTCTGACCTTGGGCTAGATTACTTTGGGCAACTCTGGCCACATGGAGATAATGACGAGCTACAACACAGAAACAGTGCCAAAAGAGCAGTACACTCAGATGAGGGGGCTCAGACTCCAGCCCTAGGATTGCCACTGGCCTGTCACTTAACTACCTGGAGCATCCACTTCCTCACCAATAATTTAAGGGGTACATATATTCCAAACCCTCTAAACCACCTTATTGCAACTCCAATATTCTGACTTCTTTCTTTACTAAGGCAATTTTAAATGTTCAATATTTTCACATTTTCTTCTAGGCCAACGAACTGCACTGAAATGAAGCAAAGATAGGATTTACTATGGGTCAAGAATCTTTTATCCTAGAGTCAATGCAATCTCTTTTCCCCATGCTTTAATCCGTGATGACATTCAGAAATGAGCAGATTAAATACAATTAGCCCACCAGAACAAAGTTATCAGGCTTCGCCCTGAAAATGATTTATGTAGCACCTTTTGACTAAAAGAGTGTACCTGTGGAAAGAATCTGGTCTGAACCAGACAAAAAAGTAGCTGGTAATAAAACTAAGCAAAGGAAAATGAACACAGGACTTACCATCTATTTTTTAGTATTTTCTGAACAAATATAAAATAGTTATTTGCTATTATTCCTTGCCATTCAAGTTTCATCTCCCTGCACTGTCATGGTTTTCTCTATAAGCAATATAATCAGAAATGTTAGAAAGAGAAAGGCTAAGAGTAGATAATGCTATGAGAAAATTATTTTTCTGGATGAATCAGTAGGACACCAAACTCTCCCATTATGTTCTGACGTTCAAGAACCTGAATTGTAAACCCAGTGGAAAACCGCATAGGATTTTATTGCAGTTGATACTATGGTTTATTTTGGGTTGTTTTTCTGAATGTAAATCACTGTCCCCAAAAGAACAAGTGACATTTAAAGTAGAACAAAACAGTTCATTTAACGTAGAGTTTCTCAACCTTATCAGTATTATACACTTTGGACCAGATAATTCCTTGTGGAGAAGGGCCATCTACACACTAGATGCCAGGAGTACTCACCTACCCCCAGTCATGACAACTGAGTTTCCAAACATTGTCAAATATCTCCTGGGGAGACAAAATTGCTCCATATGTGAACCACTGGTTTAAAGAAAGCCCACACATATTTGCCCAGTTCCGAATCTGTATGACCCCACATATATTGTCACACTGAAAACATCCTTTATCCACTATAATATGAAACAAGACAGTTATCAGTGAGGAAAGGAAATTTTTTTTTAACGTGACTCCTTCTCAGGAGGGAAGATCAAAACACAGCTCACCAGGGCCATAGCCAAGGAACCATCCATTCCATGAGCTTTCATTCACAAAGAATTGGCTGGGATTCTCAGCACCCCATTGAGGATATGGAAAGCAGGAGGCTTGGGGTACAAAGGCAGAGTGTGTTTGTGTATGTGTGCGTGTGTGTGTGTGTTTCCCATTTGGAAATATAGAATCTAGAAGGCTCTTTTTTCTTTCTTTTTAATGTTACCCTGTTATGTGTTTTCTTGTCTCCATTTAACTTACCCACCAACTACTAAAAAAACAAAAAACAATCTTCAAAGCTAAAATTTGTGATTAAAAAAATTCTGGAAGGAAACACAGGAAATCATTCAAACATTTGCCTCTGGAAAAGGTAGGCTAGATGGGTGGGGGTCGCTAGATTTATTTTTATTAATTCTCTTCCATGCTGCTTGAACATTTTATAACTTGCATGAATTTGTTTTTGAATTTGAACTAGTTATCAAAATAAATTTAAATTATGATCTGCCACAGATAGTATACGGGGTAATGTGGTTTTAAATTAGAAGGCATCTGTCAACACTGATTCCTCCCTATAGACAAAATAGCAATTATTAGGGTCTGAGATTTGAAAGTCTCTTAATATATTTCCTGAATGACAGCACAGATACCACTGCTTATAGTATGAATGATGCAGAGAAATATCAAGTGAACTTGAGACCATTGCATAAAATAGAATCTCTGATCCCTAAATGTGCAAGGGAATTCTGCATAGCCCATTACTATTACATATAACAGGACAATAAGACTCTACAATGTCTGGCTGTAAAGAAGCCTGTTTGGTTTCATTTAAACTATTAATAGCACATAGAATTAAGGATCAACACATTTTAAAAAGCACTAATATAGAAAGATAAAGTTGATAAAGACTTGTCAATAAATAATAAGAACATAATTAAAGAAAGTGGGGTAATGCAAACCAGACAGATAGACACATAGAGACAGAGAGAGAGAGAGATTCTGTCAGTAATGATACTTCAAACTATTTAAACATTCACCAGCCTGAAGGCAACAGCTAACTTAACTAACATGTTGAAGTCTCACTCAGCAACTGATTAGGTAATTCTGATAATGGAAGGGTATTTCTATTATCATAAAGATTTTTTTTTTACTATACTCATTTTGAAACTAGTTTACAATAACACAGTAATATTTACCTTGGCCTAATGAATGGCCATGACATGTTTTGATGGAATATATTATACATTTTTATACAGTTAAATTTTATTTGCTACAATTACACTATTTACCTTGGTTTAATGAATGGCTAAATATACATATAGAATGTATATTATTTTATACATTCTTAGATTTTATTTGCTAATATTTTACAAAAGACTTCTACATCTATGTTCATATGGAATATTCATTGGTATTTTTCTTATCCTGAAATGTCCTTTTTAGGTTTTGATATCAGGGATATGATCAAAATGCAAAGTGGAGAGTGTTCTCTCTATTTTGAAAAAGTTTGTGCAAGATTAGTAGGAATTTTCTTCCTTAAATATTTGATAGGATTCATCGGTGAAGATATGTGGTCATAGAGATTTCTTGCAATTGATTACAAATTCAATTTCTTTCATTGATAGAGGGCCATTCAGAAAGTCCATTTATTCTTATATTGGTTTTAGTGATGTATATCTATCAAAGAATTTATTTGTTTTATTTAAATGGTCAAATTTA
>CM053507.1:97045400-97112450 GCA_028627145.1 Eidolon dupreanum
CTCTTTGCTATTCAGGTTTATTGGGTTGTTCTCACTCTTATAGTGAGAGTGATGGCCTTTTTCAACTTTCTACCTCAAAACAGGAAGCAAAAGTTCTTGTATTTAATATACCTAAGGTTCATGTCCCTATCATTCCACAAATTAGCCAGTCATAAATGACCTCTGAGTACCTGCTCAAATGTCTTTCCCACTTACTAGTCTGCACAACTATCATCGCTCATGCCCTCCTCCTGGTCTGGTTAATAAGCCAGTCTTCATCAGAACAATAGATAAATCAGCAACCTCACAGCCTTGCCTACCAGCCTCTACTTGTGTATTCAGGGCTGAAGTAAAATCTTTAGGGTTACAGTCTGTTTAAGGGATTACCCAGGGTGACCATACATTAATATACCAACAATTCTACATAGCTCAAGGACCTTCACTGATACCTACCATATTGTTTCCATTTATGTGAAGAATCTAATTTTTTCCCACATTGCATTTCAGTGACATGGTAAAATTAGTACCATACTTTGAGCTATACCCTACGTGGCCAGGATAGTGATGCCACCTAAGTTTTGCCAGGCACATAGTCTTCCACCTATTCATCTCCATATCCACCAACAACTAGTCAGCACTCTGCTACTATAAAGAACAGCCTCCTGCAGACAATGCTGTACTCATCTGCTTTTAAGCATTACCCACCCACATTTTGCTCCAATATGTAATACAGAACTTGTGAGGTTTTTTTATTATCTATGGCCAGCAGAGTATATGGCACAAAGTATTCATTCAATAAATGTTAATTATCATTTAATTAGAGACATTATTGGTTAAAATTCCTACATTGAAGGTAGAAAAGATATGGCAGACAGAAAAAGAAAGACAGTTCATTGGTGAGTCTTACTCACCGTACTTAGAATTGGCCTCACCTATAATAACAGTTGTCCTGGTAATAATCACCAGTGTATTCCCCCTCTCTGTATACTACTACAAGGTATGGTTCAATGGTTAGACTTCTGGTTTGAATTCTGATGTTCAGAATTCAGATGTGAAATTGGGTGAAGTGAGGTGATTCTACACAAAAGTAACATCAACTGTCAAGAGCTGAGCTGAGTTGCCAGGTTTTGGAGTGGTTAATTAAGATAACAAGCCAAAATGAAACAGTCAAGTATGTAATCATTTATTGCAATGGTATAAGCAAGAGGTCAAACAGGAGAAAATGCCAGCTCTTTCATTGTTCCCTTTTACCCATGGATCAGGGTCAGGTGGATCAGCTCAGATGTGAGGAATCATCTCAATGCCAAGAGAGCCCCAAACAAAAGGCTCTTAAAGTTTTGAGGACCTGGAGGGGAAGAGTGGAGGGTAGAATGAGATGGAGAGGAAAGGGCTAGGAATAGAAAAGTACTAAGCACTGGGTCAAAATGAAGAAAAAATGTCTTTGAGGTTTTCCCTCCCTCCCCTGGATAGGAAGTCTCAGCAGAGGCACCTGAGAAAGGTTTCTGCCAAAGTCCCTCAATAAAGAGGCCTCTGAATGGAACACAGAAGAAGCGTGTGAGAGCATGGCCAGCCAGAGGGCTGGAGTCCTTGACTGCGACTTCCTCCAGAGACTGCAATGCATGGGTTGTGCACCAAGTGTGGTATGGAGAGTGCAGATTTCCCTGTGTGTCTTTGCCATTTCCTATTGTCAGGCCTAAAACAATAAGAATTACACATAGGTTTTTGACCAAGAGCTGGACTCATCATCTACCAGTAATAAATTGGAACTAAGGTGGTTAGAAACCTAGAGACTCCATGGGCCTGCTCGGTTACACAGCCCTGCGAGCCTGTCTCCTGAAGGGGGCTGGAGGATATTTAGCACTTTGGGAAGCTCTTTTCTAGGTAAGTTCCTACTGAGTTCTGTCCTGTCTGAAGAAACCAAGCCTGGTAGCCCACTGCAAACATACACAGGGCTAAAGGAGGAGTTCTGAGACAGCTTATGAAATTATCTACAAAGCAGTGGAAACTTCAAGGTTAAAAGCACCTGTATTATTATGATTCTCACAATAAATTAAAATTAAAGTATGCCCCCCCCAGGATTGTCTTCATTATATTCTTTATCACTTAGTACTTAATATTCATGGATATTAACTATTAGAAACTTAAACAGCACCTTCAAAAGATAGAGCTCCTGTGCTAGTTAATGCCAATAATAATAAAGTAAATGAATACTATGAACCTTCATTAAAGGCGGTGTCACAAAAAAGTGTAGTTTCTTTTAAAACTCAATAAGCATACACAGATTTTGAACAGTTGTATCTTAGTTTTGTTTAATAGATCAAAAAAGAAAGGTATGGAGTGGTTTATAATATCAGCCTGAGCAGTGATTCGGGATAATGTACGGGGTACTTGAGAGACAATAAATCACATTTTAATGGGATTTGTAATGAAAATGCCATGAAAGGGTAATAGTCTAAGGGTCTCTGTCATACTATGTAACTAACAGTAGTAATTGTCAGTGATTATTTCTAGAGTCGATGCCCTATAAAAACATTACATGCAGAAAGAAGTTTGCAATCTTGATAGTATCCTTGGTAATATGCTGATATCCAACACTGTGTGCCTGACAGAGGGAAGAGTAAGTGTATGAATATTTAGATAGGAAAGAGAAAGAGAAAAACATTCCAGTTTCTAAGCCATCCTTTCCTGTATCTCTTTTCAGAAATAAAGGCATATGCTCTATTGCCTGTCCAAATACCTAGTGGCTGTCTATGAGGGAGGGGGAAAGGAATATTGTCTTGAAATGACCATCACATGAGTCATATAAATGGGGTTTGGCTAGAAAGATGGTTTATGTTTTTGTTTTTTTTTAAGTTTTTCTGTTTTTAACCAAAGGAAATTTAATTTTTCTGACAGTTTTATGGGTATTGTTTTCTGCAAATATCATCTCTAGCCCTGGCTTACATTTTATATCCACTGCAAACCATTTCCACTTCATTTCACCATCATCAATAAATGAGTGGTTTCTTTTGGATCCACTGTGTAGCCACGATGTTATATCTAAGGATTCCCACTGAACTGATGGACTCTCAATGAGTCTCTAGCAGTAGCTCATTAGGTCAGTGAAGCTATTAAACCAATGAGATTTAGATTGAACCAAAGAGCCACAGCATTACAAGTCCTACCCGGAATAAAGTTTTCAAGAAAGCATCCATTAACCTCTTCCTGAGTGTCATCCCTGCAGACGAAAGCCTGTAGTCGATGATTCTGTCATAACTGATGTTAAGGCAAACGCTAACATGTTCAAAACTAAACAAAAGACTTCAGAAAAAATGCAAATGACTCAATCTCAGATACAAAACTATTTGTTAAATAATCCAAGTGAATTTTTACTTTATTTTTCATAGCATTTAATAAGACTATATATTATGGGATGGGACAGTCCTAGCAGTCATATTGCCAGTGTACATATAAGCTGTAAACAACAGATTTTTCATAAAGCTTAAATATTCAGCTTGGTGATCTTAGTAATTACATTGTTCACTCAAAGGAAAATTTCTATTAATTTATCTTTCTGCATATGTTTGCCCTCCTTTTGTGTCACAATTCTGCAATAAGAAACAGCACAATGACTGAATTTTGGAATTAAGAATTTAATTTTGCTTGCTCACTATTTCTTTTTTTGTGACTTCCCAATGTATGCCACATATTTATTTTAATGCTTTTTAACCAGAATCCTTGAAGGCCAAAGGGCAGCCTCTCATTTTCTAGTGTTTTAATATAGTTTGATAAATGTTAAATTATATTCCTTATTCTAAAGAAACATTTGCAGTGTCTTAAAATAATTGGATGGAAAACTCCGATTTTATCTTATTATGAAACTGATATTTTCAACATTTATTTAAAAAATTTAAAAGACCTGTCCCAACTGTGGCTATAGATTTTAAAATCACAATCTCATAGAGCAAATGAGACAGGTATATAGTTTATTAGAATACAAAGCCAGCAAGTATTTTCAGGAAAGTCCAAAGCACTTCCTTGTTCAATGCTAGGAGAACCCCAAACTGGTTGAGGGGCTCAGGATAAGATTATTGAGAACATTGAATTTGAGACAGAAATCAGAAACAGATTTGACTTCAATGCAACACTCTCTATTTACTTTATTTTTCTTACTTTATATGTTAAAAAAAATTCAAACATCCTATCAAAGTATACAAAACAATATTCACAGGTTTTATTTGACCCTCTATAGACAAATAGCATTCATTACATTTGTATACAGTTGATTCTATTTTTCACATACTATCACGGGTGAAGGGATAATGTTTATACTTATTGGGAAACAGGTGCTAAAGAGAAGGGTATTATCTTTACCTATATCTGCACTCTGTTGGCTGACTCGTTGGTTTTCAAGAAACATACTGCTAATCTTTTATTGATTCCATTATTCACAAAAGGAGAAATCTCTGACTAAAAGTGCACTTTACTAAAAAAGAGCCTAAAATAGAAAGATTTGCATGGATGGCCTCAGAAAGGCACAGACCAGCCACGGGCCAGTGGAAACTTACTATAGTAACACTACCTCCCCTCGTTTCTGCTTTCTGATCTCACAAGATTCCAAAGTTACTGACAATGGCATTTATTTCAGCAAATTTAACATGCCCTTTAAACTCCCACAAGTTAGACATACAAGATATAAACAAAATATACACTAAGAGTATATTTACTTCATTCCAGAATATCATATTCATTTCAAATACAATACTTCGGGGTTCCTAAGTAGACAGAATCAGAGGATGGGACGTCATGCCTTATCTTCCCTATATCTTAGCTAGGTCATCTCAGTCTAGTCATTCATTCAGTAAAAAATGTATTAAGCACCAGGTATTATTCTAGGCACTGAAGACACAGGCATGAACAAAAGAAACAGAAAACTCCCTCTTGGGGCTTACATTCCAGTGGGAGAAGCAGATAGTAATCAACATGCATAAGTGAATATGCATAAGTACACAGCACAGCAGAAAGTAGGAAGTGCTACAGAGAAAGACCAGCTCTGGCCAGGTGACCAGAGAGGCATGCATTTATAGACAATGCTCAGAAAAGTTCTAATAGGTTCCCTGTGAGCCAAGACAGAGGGCAATGAGTAAGAAGGCAGGTATTTTTGCAGGAGGTGGGTGGCTAGAGAGGTGGGGAGGTGCTCCAGCCAAATGGCACGCTTTGGTATATTCCCAGGGTAGGAAGAAGGAGGGGGTGGCTGGAGCTCAGTGAGAGGGTGGGGCAAAGGATGGTAGGAGATAAGGTCAGAGAGGAAGAAACAGATGTCGCCTCTGACTGACATTTGTATTTTGTTCTTTTTCATGTAGTCTCACTAGTGTTACGTTTTTTAATTCTTTCATTGTTCTTATTCCTGAGTACAAAGTTTAATTAATCTGCAGTGAATATGAAAAGATTTGAACTCATCCACTGTGAGGGCAGAATTGGTAATGAGATGTAAAGAAACCACTGATTTACTTTGTATCTGCTAAAGCTTCAGGCTCTGGGCTGCTCCCTTTTTAGGAGTCCCTTTCACATCTCTGTCTCCTAGGCTCTCCTAGGCCCTCACCTGGTCACCCCTTCACTTTGCAATCCAAGGTCCTGCCTCTGTGGAAGCCAACCACCCACTAACCCAGGGAAAGAAAAGAAGACCTGTGTCCTGGATGGTACACATTTCAGTGGAAGGCAGGCCCAGGGCAAAGTGGATAAGGAATTCAAAGACCTCATAAGGATGGTGATCCTGCTTTCTGAAAAGGAGCTGCTATCTGCAAATCATCAGAATCCTGCTCCTCTGCTGTCCATTCTGGAAGAGCTCTATTCCATCCATGTGTAGCCGGGCAGTGAGCAGAAATAGTGAAGGCAATAGGGACAATAATCAGAAATTCACTTGCCCTATGTGCTATGAATTCTCTGTGTAATGGAGAGATAGGAGACATATAAATAATGTTTAATAAGGAAAGAAATGTAAGTTTTATTTGTGCTATCATCACATTTGTGTTAGACAGAGCAACCCATATGAAGATTTGGTCATGTTGCTTCTAATTTGCATATATAAACTCGTTTATACTTGACCCAAATATGCTTGGGTCAAGAATAGAGAAAATATCCCTTATAAAAACATTTACCAAGGATGGATTACAGATAATTAAAGATCTAAATGATAAAAAGTGAAACATGATCAAAATACATAAAAAGAAATAAAAATATAAAGTATTACATAACAGAGGCTTGGAAGGCTTTCCTAAATAAGATTTAAATGCTTAAGTATATACAAGTTTAAATTTATACTCACAAAAGGCTGTGTTAACAAAGTTAGAAAACAACAAATTAGGAGAAAATATTTGCAACATTATGTACCGCTAGAAGGATTAGGAGTCAAAATACATATGGAAAATTCCTACAAATCAAACTACCCATAAAATGGTAGGAGGCAAAAAATATGAATAGACCTCAGAAGCAGAAATAAAGTGCAGAGATGCTCGACTTCTAGTAATTAAGGAAATAAAGCAAGACATATATTTTCAGTCACACTAACTAGCAAAAATTAGGTTCGATATTATACACTATGGGCAAGATTGTGGACAAATGAACAATTACTTTTGGAAATGTCAACTGTACAAAGTTTTTGAGGGAGAATTTGATAGCATCTATTGAAATATAAAATGTGAATCTTCCTTGAACCAGCAACTAAATGTCCAGACATTTTTATCTAAAGTGATGTTAGTATAAGTAACAGAGTCATATTCAGGATGGTCAATGCAGCTTTGCTCCTAATAGTAATAAAATGGAAATATTTCAAATGGCCATCAGTAGGAGAAAAGGTAAATAAACTATGATGTAACCAATACTCTGGATAACATGCAGAAACTTAAAAAGTAGGGAAATCTCTTCATACTAGTGGTTTCCAACTTGAAGCAATATTGCCCACCAGGGGTACATTTGACAATGACCATCTGCGGACATTTTTGATTGAAACAACTGGCAGGGGGTAGGAAGGATGCAGTGTTACTGGCATCTAGTGAGTTGAGGCCAGGGATGCTTCCAAACATCCTACAATGCACAGGACACTTCTACCCAAACGAAGAATTATCAGGCCCCAAATGTCAATAGTGTCAAGATTGAAAAACCTTGTCTTATGCTAACATAGAAAAAAACTTCAAGTCATCATATGAAATGAAAAAAGCAAGCCAGACTACAATATATATACTGTTATCTCACTTTGGAAAAAATAAAATCAAAATTTAAAAATCTACAAATTATATTTGTGTATATTGTTTATATGGAATAGATATTATAATATTAACAGTGTTTAACTTCTGGAAAAAACAGAGACTGAATATAAAGTAGACAACAACTCTATGTTTTTCTGTACAGTTTCAAATTTCCCCCACCAATCACCTACTAAGTAAGGTATTTGCATACTTAAAAGAATAAAATAAAAAAATGTAGGAGCACATATCCCATTCATTCCAATGGGACTGAATTAAGTTCTGACTTTCTCTCCTGAGCTTTGGGACCTCCAATAAACCATTCCCTACTTTTGTGTTTTATAATCTGAAAAGTACTGATGGTGTTACATTTGTTTCAATAATGGTTGTGATTGAAAAGTACTTTGAATTCTCCAGAATACAGTTGCTTTTACAGGCTGAATTGTGTCCTGCCCAAAATTCATATGATGAAGTCCCAAAACCCAGTGCCTCAGAATGTAAACATATATAGAGATAAGGTCTTTAAAGAGGGGATTAATTTAAAATGAGGCTTTAAGGTAAGGCCCTATATGAATAGTGTCCTCAAAAGAGGAAGAGACCACAGTGATGCAGGATCTCAGAGGAAAGACCATGTGAGGACAAAGGAAGAAGACGGCCAACTGCAAGCCAAACAGAGAGGTCTCAGAAGAAACTAAACCTGTGGATACTTTGACCTTGGACTTCCAGCATCTAGAACTAGGAGAAAATTAATTTCTGTGGTATTTTATTATAGCAGCCCTAGCAAACTGGTAAATCTGCTACAGAAGAATATAGTGAAAATAAAATTACCCATTGGTTCCTACTCTATTCTCACTAAGAGGGTTTAAAGGCAAGAAGCAAATAAAAGTTACTCAGCTAGTTTCATTTCTCAACTGAGGAGATGAATAGAGTGAGTGAAAGCAAATCTATACTTCTAGATGACACCTACACTGCATTCCTGATTGTTGCCACTATGAAGTTATTGACAAAAATTTTTGTGACAGATCTTCCTTCCATGCCCTATGTTACTTCTCCTCTCCCAATCAATTACTTGTTAACAAAGCCACTGGCCACACATCTGCACTTGCAGGTGTCAAAGGATTTGATGCCACAGTACATGGCAAGCACTGGAGAGGTGGTACTGAGACATAATTTTGACTCAAGATTACAGGGAATGATCACCTATTCTTTCCCTTTATATTTTCAATATATGAATGGCTCCTTCTTCACAGGAAAAATTAAGAGGAAAAGAGCGGTGGGAAGGAGAGGTTATAAAAACCTACAGATCTGAATCTGCATCAGGTCAACAGGGGCAATAAAAATACTCCAGCTTAGTTAAAGGAGAAGCCAAATGCTATGGAGAACGTTAAAAGGAAACACTTCAAATCGGTCTTGCCGATTT
This sequence comes from Eidolon dupreanum, assembly GCA_028627145.1. Lineage (NCBI taxonomy): Eukaryota > Metazoa > Chordata > Mammalia > Chiroptera > Pteropodidae > Eidolon > Eidolon dupreanum. Next base: position 97,054,020 of record CM053507.1, read on the forward strand.
TGGGTGACTATGGTGGAATAAAAAGGCTGATAGCACACTTAGACAGAGGGCCTGAGACAGTTCCCAAAATTCTCTAGGGCCTAGGTATGACAAGTAAGTAATGCAGAAGCTTCCTTTGTCCCAGAGAGAACAGCTGATGTTACTGGCTGGTGAGTTCACCTGCAGGAGCAGTACATGGAGAGAAGTAATGCTGAGGAAGAGAGCAGAAGGGCCAACTGTCAAGTTAGGGTTAAGTCGGACTCATAGCCAAACCTCTGGTATCCAGGGCATCAGAAAAGCACAGGTGGGGAAGGAAGAAATGATCAAGAGCAGCCCAACATTTTAGAGCCTACTGCACTGTTGGTGCTGAAAGAACAATAGCAGATACATCAGCAACAGAGGTAGTGAGGCAGAAGTTTCTGCCCACATATAAGCAGGACAAGATGCCATGACCCAGAAGACTGGCTGGACCAGAGCCTCCTCCTGCCCTCATCCTCTCCTACCCACTCTCCATTGTTAGAACACTCAGTCTTCCTAGGAGGGAGAGAGAAGCAGTACCACTTGAAAACAAACAGCCCTGATAGTGAGTTAGAACTTTGAACAGAAAGAATATTTATCTAAAAGAAGCCATTTTAGCCAGAAGAGATTTAATTATCATTGTCAAGTTTTAGTTTTCATCCCATTAGCACAAAAGAGATCACAGTGCAAGATAAAATCAGTTACAGAAAAATTTCAAAGCTCCTTTTATTCCCCACATGAGTTGTACCATATGCTTCTACTCCTTCTTACATTTTAAACTTTTTAAAAATAAAGTGTAAATGTGAAGGACCCCCCTAGCAGCCTACTGAAAAGGCCACTGTATAAAACAATGGATGAGTGCAACTCCCTGGCAGCAATACATGGGTAGAGATTACTAATATGTGTGTGAAATGCAGGCCTGCAGAGCCACCCACTGCAGTCTGAGAGGGGAGGAGTTCCGGAAGACAACAGAAAGAGAAGGAAAGACTTGGGCATCCACGTTCTAAGAAAAATCCTTGATCTTTAGCTTCTATGTCATCACTGAATAATAGTTTGTTTTCTGGGCTACATTATCAAGAGAAGTGCAAAGAAGATAAAAAGAGAATACAAGAAAGATTTTTGCCCTTCCTTATTAAAATAATCATATATTTTTAATGCATCCTTCAATATTCCAAGGGTACTGGGTATCTTACTTGATTTGCATGCTCGTGGTTTCCTATTAAATATATCATTATTGCTGTGAATAGATGCAGATGCTTAATCTAATTTTATTGTTAATGCCTCAAGGCATTTTTAGAAAAAGTGCACAAAGCTTTTAAAAATCCAATAAATTATACAGAACCTTAATTTACTTTGTGTTATACCTTCAATTGAGGAAAGACATAAAAGTGCTCTTGAATTTAAATCTTGTTTTTATCACCAATTGAATAAGTATTTGACTTACTAAAATGGGCAAGACACACTCTTGGAATGTTATTTATGTGCTAACAATTCCTCATTAGTTGGATAAAAAATTACATCTTGACAAAATTGATAAGAAGCTTATAAACTATCTTAATAATCTGCAAATAATGATAACTTGTAGGCATATTATGTCAAGCTCATGTCAATAGAAATGAAAGTTTTTTCTGGAATCATTCCACAAAAACATCTATTCGTCTACTCTACCTTCAAGGCACAGAATCCTGACTGCAATTGCCAGCAAAAATTCCCTCAATTAGGTTATTTGTAACAACATCTGGGGAATTGTGGGCCCCTGGCCTGGTTGGTCCCAGGTCTGGCTGTGATCCAGGCTCGGGGCTAGGAATAGGACCCCTGATTTAGAATGTTACATTAGTGTAGTAGGGTGCCTGCGCCTAATATATGTAAGCACTATTCAGCTTATTATATCACATCATGTGTGGCTGAAGGTCACTATTGTCTGAAATATATAAAGCCCATGCAGTCCCCTAGTGGGGCAGAAATGTGTTCCCCGCAGAAGTGTGTTCCCTGCAGAAGCGTGTTCCCCACAATAAAGTTGGTGCCTGCCATTTTAGTCTCATGTCAGCCCTTCGTGCACACTTCCAACTGAGTGTCTCACCACCAAAACCTTCCCTGCTCAATCAGCTTGGCGCTGACAGGGAGGTTAAATAGGTATTTTATAAAGATAAATAAAAATGAAGAATGATTAAATGCAAACTATAGATTACAGAAGAATAATTGTATACACTTTAAAATTCAGTGTATTCACTTGTAACCCAAATGAAACTAGACCTCACTGGGATTCCCTGTATCCTCTCAAATGTGCCCTCAAGTCAGGCTTTATATGTCATATCTCACATACCAACATAACTCCAAACTTACAGAATTCAGCTTTCACTGAAGTGTCCATGTGGAAAGGAAATGCAAAAGAGAAAGGTTCCATTGTATTCTGCCCAGCAAAACATCAGAAATATTCTTCTTTAACATGCTTTCATTTTACTCCCAACTTTCTCTCCTAATTCAGGTGCCAGTAACTCTTCTCTGAATTTGTAGCCTCCTCTCTGCTCCCAGAATTACCATCCGCAATGTCTCAACACACTTTCTTTAAATGGGACAGTTCGATTCATCCTTAACTTCCTCAGAAATTCTGACCTACTATCCACATCAGCAAAATAAAGGTCCCTCCCCAAGGAGTCTACCCTCACTAGAATTCAAGAGGAGAGTTAAAAGATAAACCAAGGAGTATGAAAGTTTTTAAGAGTTCATTTAAGCATTTATCAGCTGGAATTGGTCAGCACCAAACTACAAGCGGTTCAGGGTACTCCTCTGACTGGAACCAGGGGAAAGACATATGAAGCAAAGAAAGGAAGTTATTTGATTGGCTATAGTTTAAAGCTTAGTTGGCTATTTGTGACTGGCTGTCCTCAGCGTTATGATTTTGTAACCTTGAGACATTTATAGAATTCACTTTTGGTTTGCTTAGGTTGGCCGGCTCAGCATTAGAGCCACTTCAGTTTAATGAGCTCTTTGTTTAATTTAACGAGAGTTTTTTTTTTTTTTTTTTTTTACTAATTTAACAAATGCTCTGTTACTGATACAGATGCTAAGCTGCACTCACCCTCCAACACACCTTCTCACTCACTCACCTCTACAACATGCAGCCTTGACCCGGCTAAGCATTCACCTCCTCCTTCCTGAGGAATCCCAGAAGCTGGCGGAAATGACTCGGCACTATGCTAATTGGGCATCTGGTCCCTATTAGCCATGTAATTCTTTTCACCTGCAGACCTTGTCTATATTTGACACTAATTATACCTGCTACAAATATCTATTGGAATGATCACTTCTTTGTTAATGCTTTCAATTGTGGACCAAAAAAAGACTACATACTAACCTGACAAGCTCAGGGGAGGCCAGCATGGTGGGCCCTACCAACTCAGAGACTGACAGTAACCACACAGGATGGTCTGAACATAAAAATTTCTAACCAAAAGCAGGTAGTGTCAGGTAGTCACATCTTAGCCTGTAGCTTTCTTGATAAAAGTCAATCTTTACCTTAAGTGAGCCTGTCTATTGTCTTTTTGCATCTAAGGTAACATAGCCTTGGAATATTAAAGTAATCCCTTTTATCCAGACCCCTCAGGGCATGACCCACTGCACCAGAGCACAAGACCACAGAACCCCTCATGGTTATCTTGTCCCTGGACTACCATCTCAATGTGCTGTAAATGTTAATTATTAACTCTCCTGTATCCACCAATGTGAAAGAAGTGTGTGCCTCTCCAATTTACTATTTATCCATCCCAGAGATTTCCCCGCTTTGCTTTCTCCCATTCCCCGAACCTACCACCAATGAACCCTCCTTATGTCTCCTCTTTTGATTCTAATGTATAAAATAAGCTGCAAAACTACCATTCTCTGGAGTATTTTCTTAATCCGCTGAGATTTTGCTTACCAGCAACTGTTGTCATTTTGGCTCAAAAAAACTCGTTAAAATTCTCTACAGATTTGAACATTTCTTGTGTCAACACAGTGTGATTCAAAAGTAACTTTTGTTCTCTTTATTATAGATGCTAAAATTCATCATTTCAATGTGGTCTTCCTTAAATGCATTTCTTTGGTGCTGTTTTCTTCCCTAACACCTTGTAAAATTCTGACTGTGAGTGTTTATTATCCGAAAAATTTCTCTCAGTTCTGCATACTCTCCACTGTGAATCTCTGTTTTTCTTTTCTGCCATATTTCACCTCTTATCCATCATTAGCCGTGTCAGTGGACAGATTTTTATTTTACTCTTGCTTTGGGAGAATTTTCGGGTTGCATTTATACAGAAAAAAAGTTACTCTCCTTGATTAGTTAAGATCTCTGTGAAATATTCTGTTTACCAGCATTAAATATTCCCCAGATGTAATCACTAGGAGTTTTCTCTTTAGCTATTTCCTTCACTTCTTCCTGGAATGCAGAGTAACCAATATTCTTGGAACGAGTCAGAGGGGTGCTGGCCCCTAGCAGTCCAAGTCAATCATCCCCAACAGCCAGGGTTGCCTCAATTTAATACAAAGCAAACAAACATAGGTGAACTGATATCATGCAGATAAATATTGGCATTGATTACCCCAAATATAAAATCCTTGAGAGAGCTGCTAGGCTAATTATGTTCTAATTATTGCTCTAAAACTATCAGGCATTGGTGATTCTCCAACTAAGTGTTTTGCTATGCACTAACAATTCAGAAGAATTCTTATCATTTTGAAAGTTTGTTATTGACTCATGCCAGGATTCATAGCAGCTGGAGACTCTCAAGCTCCTTGAAACCATACTCTTAGACAGCATTTAAAGCTGAATATCCTATACTATAGGATCCAAACAAAAACAGGCTGCCCTTCAGAAGTCCATTCAAATTCTCAGTTATTTAAGCCCTGCCCTGGAGACAATCTAAAGTAATTATATCTCTGAATACCACTCCATTTCTCCAACTCCCATGTTTTTTTCACTGCCCAGTCTTCCATTAACAATTTTCAATCATTCAATATTTAGGGTTTTTTATAAAGTACTTGAAGTTTTATATAACTCTCAGAATCAAATGATATTTTTTTGAATGTACATACTTTTGAAATGCCTTTGAACTATTTCATTTACAAACATGGCTCAAATAGCCCACATTTCTAAAGATAAAGGAATTTCAGTAGTTCCCACTTCTATGACTTTTAGCTCTTAAATGATAAAGCCACACAGTTTCCCTTTCGAAAAGCTTGCCTGCTGAAACAATATGATCCTAATTCTCCTCCACCCCAGGATACAGTCCTTATGTATCAAAGGAGTATTCAATTTACACAGACACAAATATGTGCTTAAACAGAATACCGCAGCATAAATTACAGGACTTGTGGTGTAGCTTGAAGCTCATTTGCAGGTGAATACAGTTCTTTGTCCCAAATCCTTTTTGTTAGTGTCAGTGTCAGTTTTGACTGCAGAAGGGTCATTAAAGTGCACTGTATCAGCTAGACTTGATGCATAGACATGTCAGAACAGGGATAGCATATTTTAACTCATCTGTCCAGCAGTTCTTTTCCTCAAAAGACTAAAGAGAACACCTTCATAGATAAAAATGTATTCCAAAACTTTTGTTTCTTTCTCAGGGGCAAGGGCACATACCTTAAGGAGAACTAAGGATTATACCCATGCCAATTTGTACATATTCAAGTTTCTACAACTAAACAGAATCCTACTGGAACTTAAAGAAATAAAGCAGTAATTATTTAAAAAATATCTTCTGAATTGTTTTTATTCTGTTTTTATTAAGAATTTGCACTTGAATGAGTTCAGCTAATAATATACACTAATTTTTGCACAATGTGATCACATAAGCATTAATGAAACTGTAACAAGATAGATATTTTCAGGCTTGTAGAACACATTGTTTCCAACTATCTTCAGGTCATTTCAGCATAAAATGGCAGATGCAATCACAGCAAACAGTCTAGGATGGAAAAGAGAAACAGGAAGATGTTTCTCATTAACAAGAAAAAAATTTCTCTTTTCTCACTTCTTCAGATTACATAAAAAATTTTATTTCTACTTTCATAACATTTATTACTTTATTACAAAAACAATATCATCTAAACCTCCTCAAAATGGTGGTATGGGATAACCCTGAACTCGCCTACTTCCTCCCACGGACATACAGAATATGTACCTGCATATAGTGCAATTCATCCTGAAGAAGAACTGAGGGCTGATTAAACAGCTTCTGCATGACAAATGATAGGGGGACCACAAAGAGAAGAGTAAGAGGGATTGAGACATGGTAAGGAGAGGGACTGAAACACAGTAATGACAGGAATCAAGCCCCAGTGCAGCAACTTGCAGTACCAAGTGATGTCATTTAGGGGTCTGTGCATAGAGTTGCCTGCCATGGGATACAGCAAAAAACAAACAAACAAACAAACAAACAAACAGCAGTTTAAAGGGAATCTAGACTATACATAAAAGAGATCCATTCACTAGCCCTAGAGCATCTGCCAAATGGGCAGGGAACTGGAATTAGAGGTGCCAGCAAGTACTATATTTTACATTCTCCCTTTACTTTAATAGCATGGGCAAGAGCACAGTTCAGGCACTCTAGCTGGCCTCCCAAGGCTGTTCCAGTGTTCCCTGGGCTCCTGGCCCATAGCAGTTCCAGCCATCCTGCAAAGGTAGCCCTTCCTAGCACAGAGCACCCCAGGACCCCCCCCCCAGGCTGTACACAAACCAGCCATTCTACCCAGGCAGAGCTGAACACTCCAGGACCCCCACAGCCAATGCAAGCTGCATCTCCTGCCATCCTGCCAAACCAGTCTCTATGTGATGTGCCCCAGGACCCCCAATACTATATACACCCTAGCTCCAGCATTCCAGCCAATGTAGCCCTGACACAATGCATCCCATCCCGCTCTCCACCAGCCTATGACTGATCCAGCCATCCTGCCAAGGTGGCACTAGTGTGGCATGCCCCAGGATGCCCCAGCCCATGCCTTCTCCAGTCCCAGTGGTCCCACTAAGGCAGCTTTTACAAGACAATCTCCAGGACCCTTTCAGCCTGTGCCTGAGCTGGCCATCATTCCAAGGCAGCCCAGGACTGCCACCCCCCACCCCAGCCCACACTCATTCCAGCTCCAATGGTCCTACTAAGGCAGCCGCAGAATAGCATGCCCCAGGACCCCAAGCCCACACTAGCTCCAACTGTCCTGGCCCCAATGCAGCATACTCTGGGACTCACTCAGCCTATCCCCACTCCAGCTCCAACCAGCCTGCCAAAGCCACCCAGCACATGAAGTCTACACAGGTATTGCTCCTGCGAAAGGCTGCTACTTCGAGACCAGGAGAGGCAGATGTTACACCTAATTTATAGAAACAAACACAGAGTCAAAAAAAAAGAGAAAAAAATGTATGCCAAATTAGAGAACCAGGTAAAACTGAAGGAAAAAAAATAATTAAACATAGATAAGTAATTTTCCTGATAAAAGAATTCAAAGTAATGGTAATGAAGATGCTCACTGAACTCAGGAGAAGAATGAAAAAACAGTGATAATTTCAACAAAGAGTTAGAAAATATAAGAACCAATAAAAGCTGAAGAACATAACTGAAATGAAAAATACACTAGAGAGAATTAACAATATATTAGATGATATATAAGAAAGGATCGATGATCTGAGAGACAGAATAGTGGAAATTGCCCACTCAGAAAAAGCAAAAAGAAAAAAGAATTTTTTTTTAAATGAGGATAATTTAAGGGACCTCTGGGAAATATGAAACATACTACCAATATTTACATTTTAGTGGTGACATAAGGAGAAGAGGGAGAGAAAAGAAAATTTCTTGGAAAAAAATAATAGCTAAAAAGTTCTCTAACCTGAGTAAGAAAGCAGACATGCAGGTCCAAGAAGCAGAGTCTCAAGCAAAATTAACCTAAAGAGATCCAAACCAAGTCACATTATAATTAAAACAGTGAAATCAAAGATAAAGAAAGAATCTGAGAGAAGCAAGAGAAAAACAAGAAGTCATGTACAAGGAAAAGCCCCAAGGCTATAAGCTGATTTTGCAGCAAAAACTTTCCATACCAGAAGGGAACAGCAAAATATATTTAAAATACTGAAGGGGAAAACCCTAGAATCAACAATATTTTATCCAGCAAGGTAATCATTCAGAATTAAAGGGGAGACAAAAGTTTCCAGACAAGCAAAAACTAAAGCTCATCACCACCACTAAACCTGTCTTACAAGAAATATTAAAGGTTTTCTTTAAGCATTAAAAAAGACCATAATCAGATAAGAAATAGATGAAACAAGAAATCCCACTGGTAAAGGCAAATATATAGTAAAGATAGTGGATCATCCAATTAAAAAAACTAGTACAAAGGTTAAAAGACAAAGGGAGTAAAATCAACTATAACTATAATAGGGGTTACGCAAAATAAAAAGATGTAAAATATGACATCAAAAACATAAAACATGGGAGGAGTTAAAAGGTAGTGCTTTTAGAATGTGTTCAAACTTAAGCAATTATCAGCTTAAAATAGACTACTATATATTTTAAGAGATCAATATATAGTAACCTCATGGTAATCACAAACCAAAAACCTACAATACAAAAAATTAAGAGAAAGGAACCCAAACATAACACTAAAGCAAACCATCAAACCATAAGAAAAGAGACCAAGAGAGAAAGAAAAGAACACAGAAGTACAAAAACAACCAAAAAACAATTAACAAAATGGCAATAAGTACTCACCTATCAATAATTACTTTAAATGTAAATGGACTAAATGATTTAATTTAAAAAAGAGAGAGGATAACTAAATAGATATAAAAAGAAGACCAATCTATATGCTGCCTTTGAGAGTTTTATGTCAGATCTAAAGACACATGCAGACTGAAAGTAAAGGGATGGGAAAAGATATTCCATGCAAGTGGAAACAAAAAGAAAGCCAGGGTAGCAATATCCATATCAGACAAAATAGACTTTAAAACAAAGATTGTAACAAAAGACAAGGGTATTATATAATAATAAAGGGATCAATACGACAAGAGGATATAACATTCACAAATATGTATGCACCCAATAGAAACACCTAAATATATAAAGCAAATATTAATGGACATGAAGACAGAAATTGACATTAATACGATAATAATAGGGGACTTTAATACCTCCACTTTCATCAATGAATAGATGATCCAACCTGAAACTCAATAAGGAAACAGTGGCCTTTAATGATAGATCAGATCAGAGGGATTTAATCAATAATATAGATAATTTCATCCAAAATCTGAAAAATAAACATTCTTTCTAAGTGTACACGGAAAATTCTCCAGGATAGATAACATGGTGGGCAACAAAACAAGTCAATAAATTCAAGATTGAAGTCATATCAAGCATCTTACCTAACCACAATGACATGAAATTAGATATCCATTACAAGAAAACTGAAAAAAACACAAGCCCGTGGAGACTAAACAACACACTACTAAACAATCAATGGTTTGACCATGATTTCAAGGAGGAAATCAAATAATACTTTGAGATAAATGCAAATACAACTTTCCAAAATCTATGGGATGCATCAAAAGCAGAGGAAAGTTCATAGTGAAATAGGCCCACCTCAAGAAACAAGAAAAATCCTAAAAAAAAAATCTAACTTTATTCCTAAAGGAACTTGAAAAAGAAGAACAGACAAAGCCCAAAGTTAGTAGAAGAAAATAAAAAAGATGAGGGCAGAAATAAATGAAATAGAAACTAAAAAGACAATGGCAAAGATCAATGACAGAAAAAGCTGGTTCTTTGAAAAGACAAACAAAATCGATAAACCTTCAGTCAGTCTCACTAAGGAAAAGAGTTAGAGGGCCCAAATAAATAAAATTAGAAATGAAAGAAGAAGAGTAACAACTGACACCACAGAAACACAAAGGATTACAAGAGACTACTACAAACAATTATATGCCAATGAATTGTAAAACCTAGAAGAAATCACCAAATTCCTAGAAACGCAAGACTGAATCATAAATAGAAAATCTGAATAGAGTGATTATAGGTAATGAAAATGAATCAGCAATTTAAAAACTTCCAAAAAGCAAAAGTCCAGGACCAGATGCCCCAACTCCCACAAAAAAAAAAAAAAAGAAAAAAAAAAAGAAAAAAACCTGAATAAGATAGAATGCTTCCAAACTCATTTTATGAGGCCAGCATTACCCTGATACCAAAACCAGACAAAGACACCACGAAAAAGAAAATTAGAGACCCATATCCCTGGTGAACATAGATGTAAAAGTCCTCAACAAAATATTAGCAAACCAAATTCAATAATACATTAATAGTATCAGACACCATGATCAAGTGGGATTTATTCTAGGGAAACAAAGATGGTTTGACAGCCACAAATTAATCAACATAATACATACGTTAACAATGTAAAGGATAAAAATCATATGATCATTTCAATAGATTCAGAAAAAGCATCTAACGAGATTTAACATTGATTTATCATTAAAGACTTTCAGGAAAGTAGGTATAGAAGAAATCTACATCAACATAATAAAGGCCATGTATGGCAAACCCACAGCTAACATCATACTCAATGATGAAAAGTTAAAAGCTTATCCTCCAAGATCAGAAACAAGACAAGGATGCCCACCCTTGATACTTTTATTCAACACAGCATTGGAAGTCCTCAACAAAGCAACTAGGCAAGAGAAAAAAATTAAAGTCATCCAAATTAGAAAGGGAGAGTCATCATATGATTTTGAAAATAGAAAGAAAATATTTTTTTAACATTAAGATATCATTCTGAAGTGAGGAATCAAAGTCTGATTCTTTTCAGTATTAAAACTAGTTAGCCTGCATTTGCATGCATTGGCACCAAAACGTGATATAATGATTCTTAGGAGAAAAATGGACATGCTAACACACACATTTTATTGATGCCACTTACCCCAGCCCCCAAAATCATAAGTTAAGACTGTTAGCACTACAAGCAACACCACTCTTTAACCCTGAAGATGTCAGTGTGGCTGATGGGAGGACAGTAACAAGTGCAAAAGAATGGCAAAGGCAGATCCCAGAGCCTTGAGCTCCAAACATGTTGAGTCTTTGAGCTCTGCTTTGGGAGAAGATGACCTTCTCTTTGGAGTTCCTTGGGTGGAACCACAATGACTGAAACTCAAGTTCTATCAAAGAGACTGTTCCATCTCAGGGCAAAGCAATTTATTTTAGGATAGCCTCTCTTATCTCAGAGAGATAATCTAGCCATAGCAACAGAGGCAACCAATCATTAGGCATTTTAATGCCTAAATCTACTTTGCTAGTTTATACTTTAAGAACTATTCTCAACAACAGCAGTTATTGCATCTCTTCCAAAGAAACATACTGTTAAAATCAATTATAAATTCATTACATTTGAATATTTAATTTCTTCCAATACAAAATTTGATTTTCAACTTCAAAATGATCTAAAACTATTTGTCCAGGGAATTATTCCTCAACAGTGGACTTTTCTGAGTTGTCCACAATAATCTCATGGTTCTCCTGTGAGAATTCAACGTGAAAAGGCCCTCAAAGTACTTGTTAGCACTTTGCCTTATGCCCACTCATTTGTTGTCTTTACAAACCAAAATTTTATTTTATATACAGTTGACTTTCTGGGAATTGTTCTTGTTGTTTTGTTTTCTTACACTAGTAAAAATGTCTCATGTTTTTAAAACTTCTTTTAAAATATTTTTAAAGTCTACCTAATAGTCCATTACTGGAAAGGTTTTCTAACAATATATTTATTGCTGAAGACTTTGGTAGTTCCAGATTATTCCCATAAATAATACTGAAGTGAATATTTATTTAAATTAAATTTTATCTGTAAATTTGTTGCTTTATCTTCAGTCATTTTTTCTTAATTTCTACTTTAATATATTTAACTTGCAAGATTTTCTAAAAATCACACAATGTCAAAGAAAAACAAAATGCAAAAATGTGTAATATATTCTTTGGAAGGCTGTGTAACTTGTCTTTTATGACCTCAGTAAATTTTTAATTGAAAAAAATAAATAACTGTCTAAAAATTTAATTTCACTTTGTGGAATAAAAACATACTTGATTTTTTTTGTTCAGTAAGATGATAACTTTATATGACATTAATTTAAACTAGAATATACTTTATGCAGCAAAACATTGTAACTGGTATTTTTCTCTTAAATCATAGAGAATAAGATTTTTGTCAAGTTATTCAGAGAAAGGGTCAGGTGAATGTAGCCTTCCTCATAAGACTAAATATTTTCTTGTGCCATTTATGATATTGTGCTAGTTGACAACAGATTAAAAACTAAACTTAAAAAGCCCACAGCCACAGCCTATATGAGCAAGGAGGAGGCTCCAGAATCCATCCATAACTATGCTTTCACTTACTTAATCATAGGTCCTCTTGCTGATCTAAATCCAGATATAACAAAAGTTTATGATCCTATTCCTATCTGACATTTCAGTCACAGCCCCAGTCTAAGAAGGGAAAGACTGATTTATAGGCATTACTTACAAGAAAATGTTTTAAAACTTTGTCAGAATTTAATTTATATATTCTTTAAATAACACCAAAGTCCATAATGCATCTATGAAAATAATAATTGAACTCTTATCCAGAAATATTAATTTATATCATATGTAACCTAAAGAATGCTAATTTAATATAAATGCCTGTTGATAGTTTTGAGGGAAAAAATAACCTGTTAAAAAGAAGCAAAAATTGAAACAGGGAGGAGAAACACAAAAATGCTGATATTTGTCAGGCTGTCCTAAAATACAATCATAATAATGGACACTCGTGAATCTCAGAAAACATCTAAATATAACCTCTGTGTAAATATGGTTTATTATCTTCCAAGCTATGTTAAGACAAAGGCACCTCTACTAACCTCAAGGAAGTTTTAAATTTGGTCATAAATAAGCATTTAACAGAATTTTCTATTCAATTACATTATACTTAGCAATGTAACAAAATGGAATAGGCTACTCAAAAAATTACATACTAAAATGTCTTAATTTTCCATCAAATATTTATTGAAAACCTAATATGTGTGCCTAACAACATGTTTTACATTAAGGTCGTGGGGAGCTTAAAATATACTGTGAAAGTAAATTATTTCACCATTACTCTAATCATACATTTTAGCATTGTAGCTTGGAAAGATATATCTGTCTAATCAGATCAGTTTTAGATTAAAGTCTTTTAGAAGACTTTATAAAAACATTCCTCAATAACTTACTAGAAAATCTATTTAGATAATGGTCTTGATGACTGAAGTCATATTTTGGAACATCTAATCTCATAACACCATTGTCCACATAGAGAAAACTTTTATTTCAAGTTTTCTGCCATGAGTAGAATTAAGGAGAGTTTGAAGGAGATAAATATAAAACAAAACAAAACAAAACAAAAGGGAACTCTTGATTCCTTTTTATTTTTACCTTTTAACTAATTTATCTGAAGTAATCTGTACTTTGGGAGGGCGTAGGTTGAGTTTGTTCAGAGCATACAAAGCAAATTAAGCAAATAAGGATTTCTGAATGCCTGGTTTATGGTTGCACATCACTAAAGTACAGAGTAGTAAACAGAAGATAACAAAGATCTGTGGCCCTTACTCTTAAGATGCTTTCTATCTGGTAAGACAGATGAAGTTGCCAAAGTTTAGAAAAAGGGGGAAAAATAGGGAAAGCAGCTTTAAAAGGCTCATTCAACGTTAAGGGTGGGCAATATTTATAAAGGTTAAAAAGAAAAGGTGAGGATGATCAAATAAGAGAAATGGCATGAGAAATACTTCAGGGCAATAATGAGCAAGGAGGCAAGCTTAGGAGAAGCTGAGAGGATCAATCTGGCTTGATCAAGGTATGAGGGGTAGAGGCCAACATACTAAATTTCATGAAGATGGGGCAGACAGTTCACAAGAAGAGGCAGAAAGGGCAGAAGAAGGTAGATGAGGGTTTTTATAGGATGGCTGAATACATATGTGGGGAAGTGGATACACCTATAAACTGAAACTTGAGGGCCCTTCTTCACAAATTGGCATGTGAATAATGAGACCACCAATTGTGTTTTGAAGCACAATCCTCAAGCTTCTACTTCCAATCAATATTTTTTCCACAAATATTTATTGAGCCACCTAAATTGTTATTAAATACCTACATGGACAAGTAGGTATTTATAATCAAATAAATAAATCCAATATCTTTCCTCCAGGCAACCAGCCCCACACCAACATCCTGACATTGTCCACAAATCTTCTAAAACATTTACTGATATCTAAGATCAACAGTGCGTACCTCTTATCTCTGGTGGCAGGGTTCAAATGTGTCTTTAGGGCTGAAAAGTGCCACAACCTCTATCAGAAATCTGTTGTTCCTTTCTGAGGGCTTGTACTCTGTGGCTACTGCCAAAATGTGAGGCTTCAGAAATCTAGACTTTACAATGATATTCTCTTTTCATCACTCTGCTCCTCACCTGCATCAATAAAACTTCAACATGCAGTGAGGAGACTGCCCTTCTTCTATCCCAGAGCTACACAAACAAGGGTGTCCAAACTGGACTGAAATTTTTGGGTCACTAGTACAGCCACTTGGCTTTGAGTTTGGCTGGACTGAGAGATTTTACTGACTGTCAATTCACACACTTCAACCTACCTTCCACCTCTGACCACTAGACAAAGCACAGAGGCAGCCTATTCCCTAACTGTGATTTTTACCAATATTTTGATTTTAGAACCATGTTGGCTTCCTGTAACCCAGGATTTGCCCACAATCACCAATGTCTTCCCCCAGCCATGCTTATAATGTTTAAGCTCAGAGATATTTGGCACCTCCTCTCCATTTCTTCATAACCACCAAAAGAACCTGAACTCTTCATGTAAATTTACCCACACTTTTCCAAAAGCCCTTCAGTTGCCATATCTCAATAGTTGCATGAAAAAATTAAAATGCCACTTTACCAGATGTTTGTAATAGTTAGAAAGAGAGAAACATCCCGACTGGTAGCTAGAGACCAAGAGATCAAGAGAAAAGAGAGAAGACACAGAGACTACTGAAGTCTTAGGTAGTTATTATATTGATTCTTTTCCATCATGTTCACTGTGCTTCAACAAGTATGATTTAAGACTAAATGTAACTGTTTTAGGGACTATAAAAAAGTCTTAATTGATTGGAGCAACAACATGTTGAATAAAAATATCTATTGTAGCTTCATAAAAAACTGGCATCTCATTTGTTTCCAAATACATATGTGAACAGAGCTGACATATTTTTAAGATAATTTATTCCTTGGGCTTAATATGTGAATATTTTCAATTATAATAAAGCATTACAAAATATTAAATACTTATTTGCTAATCTTCTGAGGATTGTGACAAATTAAGAAATATGATGCAAATATGTTTTCCCAGATTAGAACAAAAATAATGTAATTCAAAGAAAAAATGGCAAATCTTAATGTTTTAAACAGAACCATAATACTTTATGCTCAAAATTCAAGATAATAATAAAAATGGAAATTTATATTGGTACATTCGACTGTCAATATAGGTGAATATAACAATCTACAAGTCACCAAAGACTATCTATTCTGACATTTAAACAGCTAAACTTAATATTTAAAAATACATTATTTAATATTGAAAAAGGGATAGGACCACTTAAACTACTTTAATACCTTAAGTACAAATTGAATACAACTGTGGAAGAGTTTCAATTGTTTTCAGTTTCTGAGAACACATTAGGCTACTTAATATAACATCCTAGTGTATTGTTTGCTTTTTGATACCAAACAAGATGGACTGATTGAGTCACTCACAGGTATTCGTTCCTTCAATAAATATTTATTGAAAGATTATCATGTCAGACACTGGGAGAGAGGATGTTTCTACATCACTTAATTGGAATTCAACAAGTCTTCTCATGCTTTAATGAGAATTAAAAGTTAATATTTGAATAGTGTTTAAAACAGTATGGGGCACATAGTAAGTGCTATAGAAATGTTTATTAAATAAAATATGTTGAAGAGTCGACTGTAACATGATCTTAAAGATTTTGATTGTTCCATGTCTTCTCTCACCAAGGTTTCTATGGCCTAAGAAATAGTGGGAGAGCCCTGAAATACCAGCCAGGAAGCTGAGCGCAGGAAATAACTAAGTCAATATGCACCCATATAAAACTCAACTGACAGAAAATGTTTCTGAAGAAATATTGTAGTACTGTCATGATAGCTTTTATGTTGCCTTTAAACATTTATTTGGCAAGTACTTCTGAAACACTGTATATCAAGTTTTGCTCTAACTGCTTTATATATAACTCATCTCTCACAATAACCCTATGATGCTAAGAAAGAAACTTTCCCCTACCTCAAAATTCTTTAAGTTGGTCTAATAATTAAATCTACATAAGACAAATTAACAAGAGAAAATAATCAAATTCAATTACATGCATATGTCTGGGAACCATATATATAAATATACATATATATATATATACATATATATGTGTGTGTGTGTGTGTGTGTGTGTGTGTGTGTGTGTGTGTATATATATATATATATATATATATATATATATATATATGAGTCAGAGACCTCACATATATGAGAGGTTCAGAGATAAAAAGGAGAAATGAGGTATATATAACATTCTGAGCTAAGGATGGGGTAAGGCATCTCAGGGCTTCAGAGGGGAGGAAAATAAATAATTCGCAGGATGATAAGAACAGATATTCAGTAATTAGAAGTTTGTCTTGCCCTATAGATAGGTCATTAAAAGTTACTTCTAGTCGTTTACTTTGTTTTTTAGATTCCACATAAAAGCAAAATCATATAGTATTTGTCTTTGTCTGACTTACTTCACTAAGCACGATACACTCTAAGTCCATCCATGTTATCATAAATGGCAAGATTTTATTCTTTTTTATGGCCAAGTAATATTCCGTTGTATATATGTACCACATCTTCTTTATTCATTTGCCTATTGATGGATATTTAGGTTGCTTCCATATCTTGGCTATTTTAAATAATGCTGCAATGAACATGGGGAGAATATATCTTTTTGAATTAGTGTTTTAGATTTCTTCAGATAAATACCCAGAAGTAGAATTGCTGGATCATATGATAGTTTAATTTTAAATTTTTTGGAGACCTGCCACACTGTTTTCCATATTGGCTGCACCAATTTACAATCCTACCAACAGTTCCCTTTTCTCCACAAACAAAACAGAAACAAATTCATAGATCTGAAGAACAAACTGATGGTTGCCAGATGGGAGGGAGATTAAGGGGAATGGGTGAAAAATGTAAAGGGATTAAAAAGTATAAATTGCCATTTATAAAAACAGTTGCAGAAATGTAGAGTACAGCATAGGGAATATAGTCAACAATATTGTAATAACTATGTGCGGTGCCAGGTGGGTACTAGACTTATCAGGTGATCACTTCATAAATTATATAAATGTCTAATCATTTTATTGTACACCTGAAACTAATATAATATTGTATGTCAATTATAACTGAAAAAATTTTTAACTTATTTCTGGTGATAACTCTTATCATGGGCCAGACCCTTAATTTAAATTTTTTAAGGGAGAGGTAAAAGATTTTCCTAGGCCTTCAGGATCTCAATTGCCTTCAGCTCAAAATAATTCAGATGCCAAAGTGGCATATCTTGAGGAGGACTATCCTGAACCCCTTCAATACTATCATTATTCCACTTTAGAAATGAGGAAAATTAGGTACAAAGAGGCTGAGCACCTTACCAAGGTTATACAGGCTGCAAGAGGCAGAGCCTAGACTTACACCAAGGCAGTCTGGCTCCAGAATCCATGTTCCTAAACACTAAGTTAAAATGTGAGTGCATACAGAGGCCAACATTTATAAGGATCTTCACAAGCTGTATCTCCCTCTGTCAGAATAGCTCTTGTGTTCATCAGTTTACTTGTCATATACCTCCATAATGGGAAATAAAATAAACACAGATTTTACCTTACAAAAAGAGACACTGAAAGGATATTTTGAAACGCTTCTGAACCATACGAAAAGTAGAAAATGAAAATTAAGGTAACAAATGAGAATCTGGGGCTATCAAGAAGAGTCTTAAATTTCACATGATGATAACTAATCACTTTTGATATTCAAGTGTATTTTGCAAAAACAGCAGGAACCCATCAAGCATTAGCAAAGAACGCAGAAAGCATACCCATATTTTCCTCAACTGAGCAGAGGAAATTCTAACCTCTTTGCCTTCGTCCTAGTTCCCTGCCCTCAATCCACTACAAATAAGGATGTGTAAGCAACCTACACATCACAGAGGGTAGTACATACTAACAACATGAACCATGACTTTTCCATACTAAATAAATTGCAACAACTGCTGTGAAATATTTTTGAAAGTTGCTTTCAATTTAGAAATCCTGTCTAAGAAAATGCAACAAAAGAAGCAGACTTTTCTCAAACAGCCAAAGATGAAGATGAATGTTAAAATGTGATACTTGTATCCCCTTTCCCTAAAAACCAAAGAATCATTGTGGCAACTTATCAGGAAGAATTAAAGCTGGAAAACTGCTAATAATGTGTCTGCCTCAAAGAGAAAAATCAAAACTCATCCAGTATTTTCCAAGGACAGGGCAGTTTGTTTCTCAGTTCTCCCCACAGTGTAGCTCTGATTGGTAAAGTAAGAGTATTAAAGAGTGCGGAGGCTTTGTTAATGTTTGCAACCACATATCCTGCCAACTGCTGTCTCCTCTTTAGTTGAGCACTTTTTGGGCCACTGAAACTGAGGTGTCAGCTCCTGGTTTGACAATGCTTTACTGAACAGAGAACTTCAATATGTTTTCTGCACAAAATGTTCAAAACAGGCACAGAAGCTTCCCAGGCCTGATGCCTGAGCTTCCCATAACTGCTTAGCAAAACCACTCTATCAATCATGATTATTTGGTGCCCCCCTCTGGCCTCACTGCAGCAATTTAACTTAGCTCCTCTGAAAAACTGAAAATTCCTAAGCAAAAGTCCAGGGTAGAATCACAAAAACTGCCTGTAAGAGAAACCTCCTCATTTTATCTGCCCTTAAAATTATTCCAGTCGCCAAGGCAAAGGAAGATTTGGTGGGGCTGACTGCATGCTTTTAAAGTCATAATATACTTAAAGTGATATAATTTTGCTTTATGGATTTTTAAATATCCCCCAAGGAGATTAGAAAATTCTATCAGTTCTTCACAGTTAAGGTAGCTAGGCTACCTGTGCTCTGCTCAGAAGAGTAAGATGATTCACTTAGGAGAAATCATTCTGTAAATCTGAGACTGCCTTGGAACACTGTGCAACAGAACTCTGTATCAAAAACTCAGGTTAAATAATATTACTTATTAAGGTCATACAACTCCTACCATTTCGAGTTATACATTAGCCTTTATCCAAGTCCCTTGGAGGTCTTAACTAAAGAGGTACAAGAAGCTTCCAGAACCCCAAAGTTTCTTCTCTATATTCAAGGCTTCTTGCACTGTGGCCACTCAATTTGATATGATCATATTCTTTCTGACAGGTCAACATGGTCTGATCTCTTTTAGGGACAGCACACACACTGGCTTCCAGTTATGTCATTAAGGAGCTGGACAAGGGGGCAGAGACTCATGCCCACATTTACTAAGAGAGATGAGTTAGTGCAAGTGCCCGAGTTAAGGATAAGAGATGAGGCTCCTTGGCGTTTCCAGAGCAGCCACTAAGAGTCAGATCCCGATAGAGCAGAATGACAAGGAGAAGGTGTTTCTGAAAAGGCAAAAGGGTAAAGAGCCAAGGAGGCTCCTCGTGGTTGATAGGAAGATGACCTCGGAGAAAATCTTTGCAGATGGCTTTGGGGGTTAGTGCCAATTCCTGGTGAGTGGGTAAACATGAGGAAGATAGACATATGACACAAGGGAAGATTATGGGGCATCCCTGATTCTTTCTTGCTCTTCATTCAGAGTTCTGAAATTCAGGGACTTCCTGATCCTTTTTTCTAAGTGGTAAAAAATAAAACTGAAAAAGTCTCTGAGGAAAGAAGATCAATTAAAATTCAGCCTTGAGATAAGTACCAAATCAAGAGCATGGACAGAAGACCTTTTCTGAAAACCTCTGAAGCAACTAAGTTCGTACACAGTAAATACTTTCATTTGGGGGAAAAATGGCTAAGGAAGAGAATAATAAAGCTATCACAGTGAGGTGTTGCTTTAGTATTATATACTACAGAAAGCAATTTTTAGTCCTTCAACAAAAGACTAGATGGGCAGGAGGCTATATATGCACGATTCACCACTAAATATTATGAGTATCATAGTTTATAAGCCAAAGGTGGTTCTACTAAAAACAGTTTTATTGATGTAGTCCCCCAGTATCATCTGTAAGGCAATACAGTCATACTTCATTTTATTGTGCTTCACTTTATTGTGCTTTGCAGATATTGAACTTTTACAAATTGAAGGCAATATCCTCCACCAGCAAAATGATTACAATTTGCTAAAGGCTCAGATGAGGTTAGCACCTTTTTTTTGGCAATAAAGTATTTTTTAATTAAGGTATGTACACTGTTTTTTAGACATATGCTATAGCATACTTATGCTACAGTATAGTGTAAATGTAACTTTTATGTGCATTGAACTACCAAAAAATCCATTTGACTCTTTTTATTGCGATATTCACTTTATTATGATGGTCTGGAACTGACCCTGCAATATCTCCTAGGTATGCCCATACTGGTGAAAATTATTTAAATAAATGATAACTTTGCAAACAGTAATTTACAGTGGTGAACAGAGGTAACAGTTCCTCACTACCAAAATATTTTCTTTGGCAGATGAGATTAACTGAATCAGAAATCTGACAGTGAAATCATGTAACCAAATTCCCTAGCTTAACATTTAGCACATTGTGTTAGAGCTGTTTGTTAATATCTTTACTTGTATTCCTAGATGATATAATATTTGCCCATAACTCTTCAATGCCTTTCACAGGGTTTTACATATAATAGGCCTTCAAATCATGGTTCGTTTTGTTTTGTTTTGTTTTGTTTTGGATTCAATTGAATGTTCCTTTTAAGGCCACTTTGCTCACTGGTTTTAATAAAGGAATAGTAGATTGAAAGTATGAGTTCTGATATTTCATACTAGGTAATTTTTTTTTTAATGAATGAGGGTCTGATCTGGAAAATATCATGTTATTGTAGATAAAACATTTTAGTGCCATCTCAGAGAAAGGTAGGAATTCTGGGCCAAGTGGAAAGAAATAAGTGTCCTATGATCCTATTTTAGAACCCCCAAAGGGGAACAGAATAAATTATTTTACATTTGTTAAAGAAAAAAGTTATTTAAACTGAGAATACTGACATAAAGAGAAAAAATATTGCCAGCCTCAATCTTAGATTTTAATAAGGATTTCAAAACAGTTTTCCAATACTTCTATGTCTCCTCTGGAAAATATGAGATGAAAATATTGTATTAAAAATTTCCTCCAAAGTATATGTGTGGAAATTGACACAGAAACACCATTTATTTGACCCATGATTGAAACAGTTGTCCCATTTAATCAGGCAGTCGGTCAGTGTTTATCTGGTTTCCTTCTGCGCAGTTTAGCTTGCTGGACAGACAAGCCCCCAGAAAGCAGATTGAAAAGAATGCTTTAGTTCTAGCTGATTCCATGATCCTCTTCTGACATTATGTCAATACTGAAGCAGATGATAATGAGTCAGATGGTTTCAGGTAACTCATCTCCTGCCCTCTTTTTTATCCAGCAAGTAACATAAGTCACCTGTCTCACGTACAAAAAGGAGACTCACAACCTTGATGCCTCTTGGAGCAGGCCTATCACATCCAATAAGCACGTTCTTTCCAAATGACCAACAGCCTCGCAGTACACAGACCAGGAATTCCGAAAGCATTCTCCTAAGACATATGCCTATGGCAGTGTAGATATTCTTAGGAATGAAAACAACTATAAAATCCTGTTTGATTTGATTTGATTTTTTGAATTCCTGCTTTATGATGCTTATACCAAATCAACCACTGCCTTTTGGAGGGGAAAAGATGTCTGCAAGATTGATGACTTTCTTATCTCACTGCCTTCCCTCTGCTGAAATTAGTAAGAAATTTTAAGTCATTAAAATTCTTCACACAAGCAGTTTCTCCCTGCTCTCTACTTCACACTTTATCACCTACAAATGATCGTAGACTTCTAAGTTTCTAATCTAACTTCCTCAGGAGAGCCAAAGAGACTGCCTACAGCATAGAAACTTCTTTCTCTCTTTAGACATTTTACTCAGTTCTGAAGATGCAACAAATCTCATTTGGGAGTGGCATGCCATCACCCACATATTAACTTGTCACCCTGAGTAATAAAGTTCACAAACTCCATTTCATTTTTTCCTTCACCATGTTGCCTGATAATATAAAAAGGTGTCAATTCCTTTTGATTTGTAGCTTGTGTGTTTGTGAAATAGCCTCTCCGCGAACAACCTGATGAAGTCAAGGAAGCCGGGTGACTTTTTTTTTAATGCCCAGGCCTATTTCCCAGTAAATATTCATGTGCATTAACATAAAAGTGTTCATTGAAGTGCAATCTTAGTAATTACACAAATAGGAAAAAGTCAAAGCTTGATTGTTCTGAGTGGGGTAGGCATTTCTAGACTCACTGCCTGTGTTAAAAGCAGTGACCCCAAGCTATATAGGCTGACGTGGCATTTCCAGACCTTTGAATTACTAAGATAGCAAAGAATGTCACATTGGTCATATATAATTAAAAAATGCCTATCTGCTCTTTCACAGCATTCCTTAATTTAGGCCTGTTTGTGATATGCAAATTATATTTATATCTGATTCATTTTAACAGCCTGTTTTCCAATAAAACTATTTGTGCTTTACTTTGACAGACACTTCTCTAACGGTCATTCTTTTGCCACCATTATATGAGCAAAAGAGAATAACAATCACAGATGCCATTTAGATTTCTAGTAGCCATGTTTTCAGATAAATAATAGACTTTTTGTTGCTGTGTGTGTTGAGATATCAGCTATTTTCTTCATTAGTCATCATCTTAAATCTCTGTGGAATGATATAGTTGGGAGTAATACAGCTTCTCTCGAGGATATGATAAAATACTAACACTTTGCCTATGAAATAAAATAATCATAAATAAAATTTTTTGTCTATAATTCAAGTGCCTCACAGCCTTTTAGAGTACAGCAACCATGGATGAGCTCAGGTTAAGAATATCCATTCCAGGCTCATTTTTAAGCCATCATTACGGTGGCAGCATAGGAAATGGGTTGGGACAAGCCAAGAAAGGCTACAGTGAAAGGATGGAAGGTAGTTTCCTTTTTCATAAGAGCCAGTGAGCAGCGAGGATGGTTTGACCAGAGTGGAGGCAAAAGAAAATGAGAAAACTAGGAAAAAAAATCAACAAAACCTGGAGATTGAAAGCTGTGTTTTTATATCTATTTGGAAAGAAAAAGAAAAAAAAAAGATATTACTCTTTAGTAATGTCTGAAATTTGAAAAAAGAAAGGAAGAAAGGGCCATTAAATGGAAGACTGATCTTTTAAAAATGTTAATGCTTTTTTTATTGTTGTATCTTTATTTTACATGAAAATAACCTTTGAAAAACTAGTAAAAAGATTTATTGCACAGAATTTTGCTTGGAGATTAGGCATGTTTGCAATGTGATTTTTCTAGAATTCCTAAAGAAGACTGGTTTCTAGTTCACCCATAGATTGTGTTCTGTAAAGGTGGTGGTGCCTTATGTTGCCAACAACGCACTCTCTTGTATTTATAGCGACTGGAAAGGATAAATTAAAACGAAAGTCTATATGTAAAGACGGTCCATAGGCCTCTCCCAATCACGCCACACAGCTTTGTGGTTATCCCTCCCCTTAGCATACCCCCACCACCACTACCTCCCTAAAAGATGAGAGGTTCATTCTCTGGAGAAACCTAACCTGAAGGCTCCAGACTTAAGACAACAGATATAACTAGAGGGCAAGAGGTGGGTGCATGGAGCTGACAACAGAATGGAAGAAGAGAAGTTTCACAGTATATAGTCCCCAGACCTCTTTCTCTTTCCTGCTTCTAGAATGCCACAAGCTAAGCTTAAATCGCCACCCCAGAGCAGTAGAGGATTCTTCCCTAGAAAAAAAAATCAAATAGTTCCAAATAAAAGACACCATGAATTTGAGGGCTCCTAATGAAAAGGTTGAATCCCCTCAGATTATCTTCTGGTAAATCATCAGCAGATAAACCCCTCTAACCCAAGGCCTTCAATCAACTTTATATTGCCTCACTCTTAATATGAATGGACAGCCAAGTATCACCAGCGTTTGAGAGAGTACTCTAACAGAAAAAAATAATGGAATAAAATAGAAATATAGATGAATTAAAGACAATGCAGGGTATAATAAAGAGTTAAAAAACCTATTATTAACATTCTCCGAGAAATGAATTTATATCAATAACAAACAATAGAGTGATATTGAAAAGGAACAATGGAAGACAAGAAGCTCTTTAAAAATAGGATAGCTAAAATTTGAAACAAATCAATAAAAAGAAAGAGAAAATGTTTTGTATTTCAAACATTATGCCTTTTCGTGTTTGGCAACTAACAAGTTAAAT
The DNA here is from genome assembly GCA_028627145.1 of Eidolon dupreanum. Lineage (NCBI taxonomy): Eukaryota > Metazoa > Chordata > Mammalia > Chiroptera > Pteropodidae > Eidolon > Eidolon dupreanum. Next base: position 97,078,642 of record CM053507.1, read on the forward strand.
ACCTATAGACATTAGAAAATATATATACAGATGCTCCTTGACCACTGTAAATTGAAGATATAGTTAGCCAAAAGTGTATTTAATACATTTAACCTAAAGAACATCATAGCTTAGCTTAGCCTACCTTAAACATCCTCAGAACACTTACATTGGCCTACAGTTGGGATAAATCATTTAACGCAAAGCTTATTTTACACTAGTGTTGAATATTTCGTAATTTCACATATAGCTCTCACACCATCTTAAAGTAAAAAAAAAAAAAAATAGTAGGTTGAACAATTGTAAGTCAGGGGCTGTCTGTATTGGTCTCTGACCCCAGTTTCTGGAACAAAGCTCCTAAAAACCCTTGTTTTCCTAAATGACAGAGAGAACTAGAAGAATCTTTTGACTCTGCTTCCTGACATAGGAACCCTTGTAAGTTCCTGGGTGATAAGTGTATCTTTTGCTCTAATGAGAAACTCTGGGTGGGCTTCTGGATGAGGGCTGGTCACGGGAAGAACAAGCCATGATTAGAAGCTTGGAATTCTCAGCCTTAACCCGCCTTCTCTAGGAGGGGAGAGAGGCTGAAAATGAAGTTGATATCTGATCTTGCCTATGTAAGGAAGCCTCCATAAAAATCCCAAAAGTGTGAGGTTTGGAGCACTTCCAGGTCAGTGAACACATCCATATACTGAAAGGGTGGTGACACATGCCATCTCCAAAGGGACAGGAGCTCCTGAGTTTAGGAAATCTCCCATACCTTGTACTATGCATCTCTTCACCTGGTTGTTTATCTGTATCTTTTATCAGTTAAAACAGTTTACCAGTTAATTAAAGGATATAAATAATTGTTTTCCTAAATTCTGTGAGCTGCTCTTATAAATTAAATCTGAAAAGGAGGTCATGGAAACCTCTCATTTATAGTTTATAGGTCAGAAGTGCAGGTGACAACCTGGACTTGCAATTGGCATCTATCTGCAGTGGGATGGGAACAGTCTTGTGGGACTGAGCCCTTAATCTGGGGGATCTGATGTTAACAGTGACCGAATTGAGTTAAAATGTAAGACACCCAGATGATATTGTAAAGAGTTGCTTGGTGGGGGAAAATCCATACATTTTGTGTTGAGAAATGCCCGTAAGTATAATAGTAGGGTGGTAGTAAAGAAGAAACACAGGAGGTAGACTGGAGTTTTTTCCTAAGGAATATCACATTCTGCCTGTCTCTATTAACTGCACATTTTATATATTATAGAAAGAGATTCTATGATCGTTAAATTGTATATCCATAATTTTGATCTCTAGCTCTCAGGACCATGTGTCAAATGAAATCTTTCAGGAAATATTCTTAGTTAATTATACATGCTTGTCTCTCCAGATGGATCGTAAACTTCTGGAGAGCAGAAGTCAAACTTCCTTGATTTACACCTAGCATTTCACGCACCCAGTACATTTGGAGGTATAATTGGGTGCTATAAGAAGTCCTTTTTAAAAATATTCTTAGATATTCCAAACATCTCTAAATGGTATTCCAAACATCTCTAAATCTTTTAGAACAGAAGAAACCAATAGGAGATATTCAAATGAGTGTTAAACATATGATAGGGGAATCTACTAAAAAAAAAAAAAACAAGTAACATAATCACTACTTTTGAGTTAAATAATGGCAGCAAATTAAATGAGGGACAAATATATTTTATGTCAAGGTGGAAACAATGGAAACATATGGAAATACTAGACTAATTTAATCAGTAAAGTATTTATGATATTTGCTGAAAAGAGCATTAAGGTAGATGCCCTTATTGTATAACTAATGTTGATCGCTGCCTTACCATGTGCTAAATACTGTGCTAGATGTGCATGCGATGAAGAGATGTAGAGGAGAACAGAACAGAGCATCTCTTCATAGAGTGCAAAGTGTAGCAAGACCAGATTAGAGTGAAATATGATAATCCCTTTCTTTGGAGGATATATAGATACATTTCAGCCTGTAGAAAAATTTGGCTTGGAATAAGGTTTTAGAAGAAGTCAACTTAAGTAGACTCTTAAAGAACAAATCAGGAAAACTAAAGGGAAAGAGTATTCTGAGCTAGAGTAATAAAACCTTCCTATTTGCCTAGAAATGAGGTATTGCCTGGCATGGGGGAGACTTTCAATGCTAAAATAAGGTAAGTTCTGGGAACACATTGGCCATCTTAGTCTAAGCAGATGAAACCACCTGTGTGAAAGGTAAAAGAAAATATAGATATTAAGAGACCTAAAGAATTCCAGAGTTCTGGAATGTACATAAGGGAGACAAGGAATAAATTAAAATGTAGAGAGCTAATCATTTTAAGGGGCATTATGTGCCATACAAAAGAGTTTTGGAGTATAATTTTAAATCAGTGGAATATCACTGATAGATTTGAGTGAAGTATTCTGCTTTGTCTTTGAAAAGATCATTCTGACTGCCCTATGGAACATAAATTAGAAAGTTAAGATGAGGGGAAGAAAGTGAACTGGTTAAGGAGCTGCTATATTAATTCATGAAAAAAAAAGACAAAGAGATATTGTAACTTTAACATGAATATTTAGGGAGAGATAAACTCAAGAGCAGTTTAGGCATTTGAAACAAAATTTAAACAAAATGTAAACAGTTATAGATGAAGGCTCAATAATGACTCCCAAGTTTCAGATTTAATACACAACAGATAGCACAACAGGAAAAACAAAAAACAAAACAAAACAAAAAAACAGGTTTTGAGGTGGACACACGTGGGGAGGGAAAGATTATGAATTCTGTTTGACTTGTTGAATGTAGGTCCCCTATAGAGGATCTTAATCAAAGCAGCAGCAGGTGAATATTTTAGATATAATTTTTGTACCCATGACTGAGCTTTAAGGTAGAGACAAATAGAACCTCTAAGCTAGAGGGGTCTGAAGGAACAAAGGCAGAGGAGAAAGTGAAGAAGGAAGTTATTGGTCATTTCCAAAGCTGCAGAGAGATAGAAATAATAAACCTAAAATGTGTCCAAAGACCTTGGTGATTTAGGGTAAATTTGAGACCTTTTCCATAGCAGGGTTGGTGTGGAGATGGTGACTAAAACTTTATAACAGTAAGTAAAACTGTCGAAAAGCAGGAAAAGAAATTATAGGATAATTTTTCAAGTAGCTTGGCTAAAACAATACATTTGGCTAGTGCTTCAAAAGAAGTCACATTCAGTTGGAAATTAAGAGTCACCTAGATTCTGCCAACAAACTCAGCATTTTTAGGCATCTGCCAACAATCTCTGTAATACCTTTGGCTATACAACTCTACAATCAAAATGTTTTATGATTTTATTCATTTTGATGAGGAATCCACCCAAAAAAACTATCAGTTTTTGTATTATATAAATATACATTATAAGTCAAGGTTACAGTTAGTTAAAACTTCAACTTTGCTAAGAAAAACAAGCATTGTTTATGTTGTATTCGAGGTAATGAGAATGGGTTTCTACTATTGAAAATAGTCCATGAACAGCTCTAGAGGCAAAAATGGATTTTCCAAGCGATTTATTCAGCTTAAGTTTCTAAAACTTATACAGAACAACAAACTCTTTGGAATTTCAGTCAAAAAACAAACTGGAATCTGTGCAAATTGAAGTAATTGCCCTTTATTTCTAGAGATGGCAACTCCAGGTATCAAATGGAATTTGCTTTCTCCAACCCGAGTAGCCAGAATTATACTTTTACTGTCAGATAGTAGAAATCCTGAATAGGCTAGGTTATGATGCAATAACAGATAATCCCAAATTTTCAATGACTTAAACAGGAAAGATTTATTTCTTACTCATCTTATATGTCCATAATAAGTCAACAAGAGGTTCTGCTCATCTAATCATTCAGAAATACAGACTCACAGAACAGTCACCATTTCAAATGTCACAGAGCAAAAGGGGGATCTAGTGAGCCTTGCAATCAGTCATAGAAGAAAATGTCACCTTTGCTCATAAATATTAGCTAAAACACGTCACATAGTCAAAACCTAGATATAAAAGGACCATGGGATTATGAAATTCAATCCTTTCATGAGTCCAAAAGGTGAAAAGACAGATATGGTGGAAGAATTTTGTTAATGACTATCACACAAATTATACTGATCAGACCTACATCTTCCCACAAGGTTTATATATAAATATACATATATGTATGTATGTAGGTACATAAGTATGTATGTCTATGTAACAATGAGAAATATATGAAATATTTTCAAGTTTTATAAGACTCTTGGGTATGGAACTCCTTCTGTATCACCACATTAACATCTTACTTTATTATCTACTCAGATGTCCTAATCAAACCAGAAACCTTCAAGAAATCCAAGGCAGTTTTAAATATTACCCTAAATGGGATTATTTGCATATGTACACACACAAAAAAAATAATCACACCCAAAGAGACAGTCTGTTTAAAGTACATAATGGAAAAATAAAAATATTTTCTATAAGGATGACTGGATATTTGATGTTCAGGAGATGCAATTTCCACATTTCACTGGTAAATAAAGGCTTTAATAAAGGGATAATCAAAGTTTATGTTTTTCACTTGGGAAGAGAGAGAGGGAATGTTTTCATGGACAGCTACTGCCACAAGCCTTGTCCCTAAACAGTTCCCTCCAGCTACATTTTTAATTGATTGGCTCCTTTCCAGACATCTTTAGATTATTCAGTGAAGCAGTAGAAGAAATTCAATGTTTTGACCTTGACCTTATATACAAATTCCTTTACATTTTTTTCCTAAGGCTGTTTCTTCTCAAAGCCAGGCAAGCTTTCTTTTGCTGCAATCAGATATTTCTTCAATAAATTCACAATCCTTAGCAGCCTACAGATTAATTATAAAATGAAGCTATTAATGGCACATTTGTAATTTCTGTTTACATGCTCATACCAATATTTGTTTATATATAACATTTTTTCTATGTAACTCCTTCCAATCTCTGCTGTACACTCATATTTGCTCTCATCCCATTCACAATTATTTTTGAAACTAAGTCTCGTTGATAGTTCCATAATAACACTGGTTTTCTCTTCACTAATTTATTTAAAGCCAGTGAGTATGAAGCCACACTTTTGCTAAAGAAAATCCTGCTCTTTTAGATCAAAGCTTCCTTTCTGTGTTTTTTATTTCTAAACCAAGACGCTTCTCTGAGCATCTCAAAGAAACAAGTTTTAGAGATAGTTTTCTCTCTTCTTTTGAACTTGAAAACAGCATCCATTGTCCCCTAGGCTGCCCATTTGGTTCTAGTTGCTTGTGGTATTTGGATTCTTGTGGACTCAAGCATAGTCTAAATTTGTATAAGTCCCACAAGCTAATATTGAAAAATGAGTTGGCCAGGTGGCTCTTATTTTCAAATTAAAGGAAAATGACCAAAATTAACTGCTGAACCAACATTAAAACATTACGTAGCCTTGTTCTCCATGTGCATGTATTCACAAGGGGTGATGCTAACAAAACCTAAGCTTCAGGGCCCCTTACTTGTCCAATGACCAGAGAAAGTCCCTAGCATTGTTATATTTTCGTAATATTTATTCTTTTTCTTAAAATGGGACCCAAAATTATATAAGCTTCAGGTCCTACAAAATCTGGATCTACCCCTATATACTATTAAAATAGATGCAACTCTCTCTTGGTTAAAGGCAACACCGATAAAAAGAAAAAGAGAGAAGCTCTTCTTGATTTTGAAAGAATATTATCTAAAATATTCACAATTATGGGTATGCCAATACCTGAAAATAAGATGATCAAATGAACAAATCTAAGTACTAAAAGATTAAAATATTTTTAAGAACTAGTAGAATATCTTAAAGAACCAGCCGTGGGAACTGGTACAATAAAAATTATTATACATACAGATAAACTGAATTTATTTATATTGCTTTTTAATGTGAATAGATGGCAAATTCCCACTTCTTTTTTCTTTTTTCCTTCTTTAATGCTGACTTTAAAGACTGCAAAAGTTTCTGTAATAACAACCCATTGAAGATCAAGACTCAGACAGAATCAGCATTAGCAAAGCAGCAGGAACAGCTTTAGTGGAATTACTAAGACAGAATTCCCACAAGGAACTCAGTGTCTATACAGGAGGTAATTTCTAAAACATCGGTTCATAACCTTGGGGGGTCAGAGTCTCTCTGAACCACTAATGTTGTTCCACCCAGAAAAAACTATATAATCATATTTTTGCATATGAATTCAGAGGGTTCTTGGACCTTAGTTAAAGTAACTTGAACCTCAATTACATGGCCATGGAACTTAGTTAACAAACCTTTGATTTATTATCTAGAGATTATTATATACTACATTCCTTGGTTCTAAAGGAAGTGTTATCTAGTGGTCATATCAATATTTTGGTTGTTTATTGTATGTGAAAGATACAGCTTCCCTTTAAATAACCTTTATATAACTTACTGCAAACATTCCTGACACACAGCTATGACCCAGATGGTCAATTTATTTGTTTACTTACCTAAGAGCAATAATCTCTCTTTTTTTTAACTGGAAGAAATTAGTTCTGTAACATAAGTGAGGCTGAAAGACAAAGATGGCAGGGGAGGCATAGAACACAGTAAAATTCACACTGCTCAGAAATAGAAGGAAAGACAAGACAGCTAAGACCAGCCTGCCTCATCAAATCTCGTTGATGTGTGTGTGTTGGGATCTCTGTGTTGAATGAAAGTTTTAAAGTTTTATGAATTCTGGAGGTGAGAAGGGGTAGAATAAATAGCTCAATTAACTAAGCAATTTAATTCTTTTGTCAGGACATCTCCCCTCTTACTGAACCTTCAATCACCTTTCTGGTCTCATTAATGAGCACTGAAGGATCCAAGCCCTGGAATTAGTCCATACTCTATCAAGAAGCATCTAAGAAGGTTTCTCCTCTATAACTGGCACGTTATGTCTATTCCCTAGGTGTTTTATTGGTTTCTATCCCGATGAAGCCCAAGTGCTTATGCTGCTGGGTATAGTATAACCTTATTCTCTCACCCTGCCCTCCTATTCTCAAGATTTTTTTTTATTATTTTTTTCCTTGACTTATTCTACAATAATTATGTTCTCTTGGCTCCTGCCATATTAGCTTTTCCTTGCTTTAGATTCTAATTTCGTGGTGTTCCCTAATCCTTAAATGCCTATTTAATTTCAGCCCACCTCCTTGTCTGAGTCCCAGTGGTACAAGAATGTGGACAGACAAACCCAGTCCCCATTCGCACACACCCAACAGCACAAGTTCGCTCACCCTCACAGTCAGCAACACACCCTGGCCCCCTTTTTCACAGTCACTCACATCCAGACCTCACCATTTACAACCACTCAGCCCCACCCACGCAATCATTCACAACAGTCCCATTCACTCACAGTCCTACTCTGTCCCACAGAATCCTACTCACACTCCTTCACATTCATGACCGGCCACCTCACTGACTTCCATTCAGTCCTGCTCAGCCGCATTCAGCCCCACCCACCCACACTCGTTCAAGTTAGCTCACTCAGTCACAGTCACTCACTCATAGTCATCCCTCTCCCTCATAAACACACAGTCCTGCACACTCATGCACAGAACCACATTCATACTCAGTGCCATTTGCACTCTTCACATTCACATGTCAAGCCACACAAAATTCCAGGCTCACACCTAGCCACACTGTTGCATTCATGCCTAGTCACATTTGGTCTCACTCACACCTAGTCAAACTTGGTTCCTCTCACACTTAGTCTCATACAATGCCACTCGGACCTGATCACACTCTGTCCTACTAATTCTCAAAGAATCCCATGATATCCTACTCCCTCGCAGCCATCTGCTGTCACATTCACCTACCACATTAAAGGTCGCACCCCCTGCGCTCACTCACACTGGCTCAATCACAGCTCTCACACAGACTTTCCCCATCTCACATATGAGCTGTCTTCATCTGTCCATGCTCCTATAACAAAATACCACAAACTGGGTGTCTTAATAACAACAAACACACATTTCTCACAGTTCTGGAGGCTGGAAGTTCAAGATCAAGATGCCAGCAGATTTGGTCTCTGGTGTGAGCCTTCTTCTTGATTCAAAAAAGATGTTTTTTGCTGTGTTCCCACATGGAAGAAGGAGTAAGGTAGCTCTCTAGTCTTTTTTATAAGGGTACTAATCCCATTCACGATTAAGCACCTCCTAAAAGCTATACCTACCTCTTAATACCATTACACTGAACATTCGAGGTTAGATTTAAATATATGAATTTTGGTGGGGGGTTGGTGGGAGCACAAACACTCCGTCCATAACACAAGTATACCCATACACTCCCACCCAGTCCCATGCACTCTTATACAGTAATAGCCAACCGCGTTCACATATACACTCACTCACACTCACCTGCAGTCCCATGCATGTGGGCAAACATGCCCATTTCCACACACACACATGCACGCACACACACACACGCACGCACACACACACACACACACGCACGCATGCACACACAGAGTCAAGTACCGCTTATACACAATCTCACAAACTAGGCCCTACTCACTCAGACTCCCATAAATGCCCAGTCCTACTCCCTCACACAGAATCCCACTGACGCATTCAAAATTCTACCCTCTTCCTCCTCTCTCATACTCAGTCACAGCTTCACACCTAACTTCCCTAGGGTTGCTCCACCCAATAATTTTGTCTTTTTCCACAAGTGTTATTTTTCAACCAAACAGGAGCAGAGAATGAAACAATAATATAGTCTCCTCCTTTTTCTAAGGTTTTATTACATGATATCCCTTTTTAAGTGCTAAAGTGTGTAAATCCTATCTGTCCTGAAAGAAGGGTACTTTGTTTTTTGGACTTGTTTTTACTTTTATTAGTGTTTATTGATGCTGAAGTTTCTCCTGGGCCATAAGTTTTTGTTTCTTCAGTTTCTTCTGGAGTATCTTTGTCTCCTGAGCAACCTCCTCTTCTGGTTCAGGAACAATCTGCTCTTTTTCAGTGAGGATCTCAGTGAGGCAGGGAGAGTTTATGTAGGGGTTAATCTGCTCACGAGCTCTGTAAATTCTGTGTTGCATCCTGGGAGATTTGTTCACCTGGATGGGCTCAATGACCAGAGAATCTACATCTAAACCCTCAAGTTCAGCATCACCCGCTGCATTTTTAAGCATGTGCAGCAAAACTGCAGCACTGTTTTTGGGCCACCGACCCTGTGTCCGGCCCCACTGTTTGGCCTGGGCACAACTACCAACTTCATCATTGTAACGAGGGAATGGCACACATTGTTTCTGTAAAGTAAAATCCTTCAGATACGTGGTGGCTTTTTGGATATGCATACCAGCGATGGCCTAAGGGGTTTCCTGAGCGTTCTTACAGTGAACTGAAGATTTGAACCCCCTGATTTGCATGATTTTGTGGGATTTTCTGGGTCAAGTGAATATTGAAACATTTTCAGAGTTCACCTTAGGTGGATTACAGAAGAAAATGAAGGGTACTTCAGCTTTCAAGTGACTTAGAAAACTGCCTTGGGATAAAGTTAAATTCCATTAGGAAGATGACACCCATATTGTAGTTCTGAGATGGGATGTTACTTGTAAAATTCTTAATCTTTTAGCAGGAAATGAAATAGGACATCTCTTGCAGAGTTAATCTTTTTAGTAAACCTACTTAAGTATTCTTCCCTCCTTTCTTTGTGAAAAAGGACTTCTCCCTCAAATCCTGATAATTGCCCCAGTGACTCAGATCCTCTGGCTATTGATAAGGATCATCAGCCCATTGTTAAGCAGAAATGGTGTTAAGCCAGGCAGGGCTCTTAGAGTTTGAGAGTGGAGGGGACTTTAAACAAAAGGTCTTTCTTTTTACTCTTTAAAAAACATATTAACAAAGCCTGTTTCCTTTTACTAACTTAATAGGCAAATTAATAATAGAAATTAATAGATGTATGATTTAAATAATGAGTTTGTATCTTCTTTTCCTTGTCTAGGGGCTGAGGTGGCACTTCAGCAGGAAACCCAAGACCCCACACTGACTGAGGCAGAAAGGGAAAGAGCTCCATGAAACCCCTGTAGGCAAGGACTAAGGCCATTCTCAGCAGGAAGCAGATACAGAAGAAGAGACCTCCTGTCGTTCAACATCCATACTAATAATAAGGGAGTTCATAGCTCTTAGAAAAGAGTTAGGCAGGAAAGTTAGGGGGTTTCAGGTCTGCCTGCAAAGACACTGAGTTCATCCTATCTTAGAAGGAGTCCACCCTAATCTGCCCACAATTAAGCAAACCAGAAGGCATTTTTTAACTCACACAAAGTAGGAGTAGATTTAGGTACAGGTTTAAGCCAGTCCCTTGCACCTGCACAATGAAGAGCCCAATGACCTTCAACTCACCTGAGCTTCATTATACCATCATTATAATATGATGCATATGCCCAGAAGTTCATTAATATCATTATAACAGACAATTCTGGGAACAAACGTGCAGAAAGCAAAATGATGACTCACTGAGTCCTGTCAATATTACTTGTCAATCAAGGAAGCCCACTCTTCTAAGAAAAGTAACCACCAACAGCAAAAAGGGATAAGTCTTTTGAGCCATACTTCTCTTGCTCAGGCCTCCTTCCACTTCTGGAAGTGTACTTTCTCTTCTAATAAAACTTTTCTTTTCTACTGTATTTCAGTGTCTTGCTCAATCTTTGTTCGAGACATCAAGAACCTGGACAAAGCACCGGGAGAGGACCCCGCTCTCCAGTAACAGTTCAATACAAGAAACTGAATGCAGAGAACTGGTTCACAAAGAAGCTGGAAACACTAACGAGCTTTCGGGGGGACAGTGAGGCCACTCTAGAGATAACAATTATAGGAAGTCACTCTCACCCTTAAGACTGGGAAGAATGGGAAGAAGTGGTGTATTAGAGTTCTCCAGAAAAACAGAACCAAAATGGGGAACAGCATAGAGAGGAAGGGGTACAGGGAGGAGGGAGAGAGGAGCAAAGGAGAGAGATTGATTTATTTTAAGGAATTGGTTCATGTGATTATAGGCTCTGGCCAGTTAGAAATTTGTGGGGCTGGCTGGTAGCCTAAAGATTCAAGTAATATTTGGTTCTGCAGTCTTGGAACAGGATTGCTTCTTCTTTGTAAAATCTCAGTCTTTGTTCTTAAGGCCTTCAACTGATTAGATGAGGCCTGCTCACATTATGGAAGGTGAGCTGCTTTACTCAAGGTCAACTGATAGTAAATGTTAATCACATCCACAAATACCTTCACAGCAATATCTAGTGCTTGACCTAACAACTGGGCACCATATGCTAGCCAAGCTGACACATACAGGTTACTATCACAAGGTGTTCCTGGAGCTTAGGGTAGAGGTCACCCAGCAAGAGGTAGAACCACAGAGAAGACACAGTCAGCACTGGACACTGAGGCAAGGAGAAAGGAAAACACTCCAGTTGCTCCTTCTTCCTGACATCCAGTCTGTTCCAGCACCTCCCATCAGCTTAACCTAACAAAAGAAGTTGACAAGAGATCTGAGAAATGCCATCAGCAAAGATCAAACCCCTCGGCACAGAAGAAAAGTAGAGTAGGGTAGGAGTGGATCTCAAAGTATCAGGAAGGACCTAGATTTCTGAAACCAGATCCAGTTTGACCCAGCAAGGAGACGTGTATATGAACTGAAAACACTCAAAGGCCCAATGTAAAGCAACCTCAGCCACATTCTTTTCAGGAGACTGAGCTCTTTACCCTCAAAGAATCCCTGAACCTGGGTTGGAAACAGGCCGTGTGGTGCCTAGAAATGATGGTATCAGTGAGCCAACCAGACTCCAGTGTCCTCTAAACCTTGGCTATGAGGATTGAGGTACTTCTGAACCAAATAAACCTCCTCTGGGGTCATCCTTGATTTCACTGACAGCTGAATAAAATGATCCCCCCAAATTACCACTCCTCCAGTGCCCATTGGAATGCCAATATGCAGGGGATATGCCACAAAAATGGATGAATGACTTCTTGAGTGTTCTTGTTTTTGTCTTTGTTTTTTAATACCAAGAAGCTTTCTCAGGACTCTCCACTGATTCCATTATCTTTCCAATCATTCTGGAAAGACCAGGGTATGTTTAATCTTTGTCGTATTTATGAATCTATGTCCTGCAGTTTCCTCTTGATGAGGTAAAAATCTCTTTTATCATTAAAATGTCTTTTCCAGGAGGGATTTAATTGTGCTGTTAACTATACAGTCATATTTATCGTCAGGTAAATAAATGCAAATAGAACATTAGAGGCTCACCAAGGACAATTTCTTCTCCTTCAAACTCTTCAAAAGTTATAGAAAAAAAACATAATAGAACCTTACCATTGATATGGAACCCAGTTTTCTGTGTAATCTCTTATACAGGATCTTAGAAAGTGATTATCTGTCCCTTCATTCATAATACTCAAAATTCATTTTTTTTAATTCATAAAATTCAAAAACTACTGTGCATCAGGCACACTGTATGCCAATATACAGTGGGGAATGTGAAGCACAAATTCTCTTCTCAAGAAGTTTCCATTCTAGTTAAGGGGAGAGGAAAACAAGTAGAAAGCAAATAAAAATAGTTATCAGTTATAATGATAAATGCTCAGAATGGGGTTTGGGGGATGCTCTCAGAGAAAGTGACTTAGAGACTGAAAAATGAGAATATGAAATGTCATGGAAAGAAGATCCAAGGCAAATGTAGTAGCCCCAAGACAGGAATGAGCTTGGCACGTTAAAGAGAAGTGGTGCCAGAAAGCCATGGAGGGAGTCTCCACTGGAGTATTAAAAATGGGGTGGGGGCCCTTTTGGTTGTCACATAATAGCCCAGAGGTGTTGCTGCTATTTCATGAACAGGGGCCAAGGATACTAAATATCTAGCACTATTCAAAACAGTCCTGCTCCAGAAAGGATTTTCCCATCCAAAATACCAGCATCTCCCTTAAGCAACTCTGACAGAGAATAGTGAGTGAAAGAAACTGATAAAGGAGAGGTCAGAAAGCTAGATGGAGGGCCAATTAGGTATGGCTTCAGGGCCACATTTAAGAGTGTAGAAGTGCAACTGAAATCATCAAATGCCCTGTAAGCAGGAAAGTGTCTTCAAAAGTCCTAGAAATAAAAAGCATAATGCCTTCATATAACACTATATTCCACCACAGTCCTAATTTAGAGGCTCCTTTTTACACTCGAGTCTGACTCTTGGTAATTTCGACTTAAATTCTTACTACCACAAAAGGAAGCCCCCCAAATACTGCCTCTTTGTCTGAATCTCCACCTTCAGATTCCATTGCATGCTGGTCTGAGGGCACTTCCAAACTCATTAGAGGGAATTCCATAATTCACCGGTCTATATCGCAAGTGAAAATTAAATTATGTTTTTCCCATTTCCCGGTTTTCGCTCTATCCTTGTCCCTCATTCTCCTTAATAACTGGCTGCTAGGACTCACTCAGTACTCACGTTCTATTTCAGATGATTACTTTTATTCAGCTAGAAGGCCTACGATTGGTAACTGCCAGACACTCTCATTCTCCTAAGACTAGACCCTACTTGGTTTCTGCCCACGTTTTCAGCACTCAGATCCTGCCCATGAACCCTAGGCCCACAGCAGGTGTTCTATTACTTCCAATCAGACTTTCCTAATGCCCACCATATGGCTACCTGGCTGCATATCCATGCATTGGATATGTTGCCAGACACGCCTGTGTTCATACTGTGCCCATCTGCTGAGATTCCCATAAGGTAAACATGGTATTGTAGCAAGAGCAGTGACTTGAGAGTCAAACATAGGTGTGAATCCTGATAGCACAATTTACTAACTGGAATTCTTTTTAATCTCTCAGAGCCTCAGCTTCCTAAAGCAGTGTTGAGGGTGACACTAATAATGGTACTTGCCTCAAAGCTCTGTAATAAGTAAATGAATATGGCATGGGTATTCAAATGTAGCTATTGTTTAAATAAAAATTTATAATCATTGCTGGACTTTCCTAATAAAGACCAAAAACTAGGCACACTGGATTCTGCGCCTGCATGGCACTGTTTCCTCCCTAAGCCTCTAATCTATGCTGCTTGAATGTGCCCATTTATGGGTTCTGGTCCCCTGTCGTCAAAGAACTGAGCTAGAGGTGTGGCTCTGAATCAGTCTAGCTACTGAGTTAACCAAGTCACAAAAGATTATTGAGCAGGAAGGGGTGGGTGTACACAGGAAGAGGTAGATATGTAGAGGTATTCTTGGAATGTGAAAAAGGTGGGGCAATAGCTGAGGATAAAGCTAAAGGGAGGATTGACACAGTAGAAAATAGCAGGGAGTAGGAAGGGAGAACAAAGGAACTCTTATCCTCAATTATCCTGACAGTTTTGGGCTTGGCCTACATTAGAGGATCTGTGTTTAGATCCTCATTTTGCTTTGACTGTAGAGGCTTCTCCTGGTGGGACTGCGGGGAATTTTATAACCCATCATTCCACGCCTCTCTTTCCTGTGGTTTTAAGTAATGGGGAGGAAGAAACTACTCAGTAAAATTAGGTCCCTTCCATACAACACAGCTGCTTTTCTTCATAGAGATTTATTTTTGAGAATATATGTTGCTTTCAGTTACTATGGGCTGTGCTTGGGCAATGGGGGAGGAAAAAATTGGAGATGAGATTGCTTGGGAGTGTTCTAATGCTGTTTGTTGAAACAGGTGGCCTGAGAACTGCTGACTTGAAGCTAGGCCACAGCTGCTTTCAGCTGGCTTGACTGATGCAGAAACCTAACCGAACGTGGGGCCAGGCGTAACCCAGGTGCACCAGTGAACAGTTGTCTCTGTTTTAATTAGGGGAAGGAAGTATGCACAGATTTGAAAAATAATATAAGAACCAGAGTGCAAAGGGATGGTTTGATTTCACTCCATTTGACCATTTATTATAAACAGTTAATAAAAACAAACTGAGTGAATTACAATGTCTCTTTAGAGGCTTTTCACCTCTGTTTATGACCAGTGCTTCTCAGACTTTAATATTCATACAAATCAGCTGGGAACATTGTTAAATTCAAATTCAGATTCCGCAGGTCTCGGTTGTGCCTTTATTGAATTCAGCAATTTAATAATATGTAAAGTTTTAGAAAGGCTTTTTTCTTCACTTTGGCAATATGTTTAATTCTGAAGCATTGTAAGTCAGTAGAAATTAAGGCAAATATCAGTGGGAATGCCTCGTACAAAGGTGATTCATTGCACAGGCCATAACTGATAGAAAAAGATATTGGGAAATATTAAATCAATGTGCTTTTGATCTTCTCTCTGTCCCCCAATAGCAATTTTAACATCATTGCTCCGATAAAGAGAATGAAAGAAGAGGTTCCCATGAGTCAGGATGAAGAAACTTGGTACTGCAGCACTGGGGAGTTCATGAGAAGAATAATGGAACAAAGCAAATGTTTGCTCTGCCATCCCTTTCAGCCAACGTAGGAGGCATGGTAAAGAAATAAAGGGTCAAGGCAAAAGTCTACATGTTTTGACCCCATTTGTCTCTGAGATAGTGAGGTGATGATTTAACCAACCATCAGAGCAGCATGGGGGTGACCATTCCAGGGAAAGAGGTGATGCATCATTGTTGGTCAGAGATAGAAGGCCTGCTCCTAACTGTCTGGAGGCTTCATCAGCTCCTGAGAGGCTTGGATGGCAGGCAGAGGTTTCCACATGCACTGTGGAGGGACATAGAAAGTAGTGATAAAGCTAGCTGGGAAGAAAGGGTTCTGCTACAGAGGTCAAATGGCCCAGAGACTGTAAGCGGCAGGAAAGATCAGAGTTGGGAGTCAAATCAGTTGCAAACAGATTACAGGGAGGCACATAAGGATGTTAAAGGCAAAGGGCGACAAGGTCTCCAGGGAAATCCTCAGAAACATGATTGAGCCAGAGCAGAGGGACCTCAACTTGACATGAGCCAACCTCAGAGGCAAGTGAGGGAAATTGCTGCCAGTGGAAAGGAGATAGTAAAGAGACCTGCTTGTGGCTTCTGGGGGCCCCACCATTCTTCCTTGGCACCATGGGACCAAGTCACCTCTAGTTCCGTATCCCCCAGTAACACTCTGGAAAGATAATGTGAGGGGATGGTAAAAATCTGAAAGACTAAGACTTGATCTAAAAGATTCTGAGTTACCTTAAGAGCCTGTATAAATTACTAGATTAGAATTAACTAAATTTAAGTGTTTTATTTCCACTCCCCTGACTATCTAGATAGAAGAGCATTCTTAAAGAAGATCAGTTCTAGAGAAAATAAAGCCATTATTCCTTTGCACAACTCAGTGTAGTGTGAGTTTATTTTGCAACCCTACTTTAGCCATATTGAATCGCTGCATTTTAGTCAGTGCACTATCTCATTTTGAGATGGAAACAGAGCTTTGCATCTTCTTTCTGTCATCTCTCCTTCCCAGGTCCACTCACCTTTTGACTAAGCTCCAACTAAAGCCCCCACTGCTAATTATCAGGAACCTTACTACTATAAGCCTGGCACTTGAGGGTGGGCCAGGCAGCCTATATTCATCCAGTCTGAGGCCACGCCAGAATTTGCCCTGACCGAAAATTTCTATGACTTAATTTCCTGATTATGTTCAGGAAACAGAATTAAAAGACCAAAAGTGTCAAAAAGAGACTCTGTGTTAGAGTCTGCTTCAGGCCTTTATCATCTATGTAGCTGTCGGCAATTAATAATAGCTACTTTGAGGGCTATTATCAGGCTTAACACAAATCAATAAATAAAAGCCATATAATACTACTCCAGTTCCTTCCACTGTCCCCAGAGCCCTATAATAGCCTGTTCAACATTGACCATGGGCCTCTGCTCTCCTCCCCATAGGGAAAGCTTATTCCATGCATTACCAGCTTCCCACACATGCTCTTTCCTCCAGAACAGGTGTCATGGATGCTCTGCTTTGCCACCCAGATCCTCTTCAAGACTGACAGATGTATTTCTCCTACTGGTGGTGACACTATCAGCCTTCCATGGGATTTTCCTCAGCCAAAGTCATAACTGCTTCCTGGGGGAGCAGCCTGTATTCAAACACTGGAGGATAAAGGGTAGTCCCACTGGCCCAAGACAGGAAAACTCTGAAAGGTCATCCCAGCCTCTGAGCAGGGCTGGCCCAGGGAGGCTTTGTGGTGACTGCACCATAGCCCAACTTTCCCCTCAGCCCAATCCCACTTCCATACCTTTTCCTGAGCCCTGCCTCATAAAAATACTGCATACCATCTCTGGATCAGAGTTGACCTCCTAGGGAATCCACCTAGTGACAATAAGTTACCACACTTCCTGCTCAAAATCACTCACCAACTATCATGGTTGACACTATTCAGTCATCCTAATACAAAATTTGGTAAAATAAACATTCATAACCCACTTGGTCACTATTTTTGGACCACTGTTACATGCCCTAGTCAGGGTAATCCTTAACTCCTGGTCCTTCCTTCCTGAGAGTCTTCTTCGGCCTGCCCACCAACCTAGCACCTCCCATAGAGACCACTGTTTACACAGACACTTTCGGATACTTTCCACACTGGAATGGTGGCTAACACAGACATAGCCTTTAGCCTTCAACAGAACAAAAATTTGCAACTACACCACGAAGTTCTTTACATTAGTATTGCTACAATATGTGAATAAACAGTGTCTAGCTGTAGAGAGTTTTTAGATCCTCTATACAGACTAAGCACCTGCTCATGTCATTGCCTTGCTGTATAAACATGGACCATTTTAGGAAATGAATAGACCAAATATTCTCTAGAAACTGAACTATGACCAGTGCCTAATTTGCAGATAGGTTGTATTCCTTGAGCTGATTTGCAAACTGGCAGTTTGCAACTCAGAATGCATTATCCCAGAAGCAGTGTTATAAATTATGGCCAGCTTCACAGTGTCATCCACAAAGCCTAGTAAACTCACAATATAATTAAAATGACACTGCCTTAAATAATGAACTGTTCTTTATAAGGAATATACCCTCCAAAGGACATACGAAGGAAACCATGTGGCACCAGGAACACGTATCGGCTCACTCACAGGTGTACTTTCCTCTCTGCCACACATTTGTTATAATCACCCATTTTTAAAATAGCGACAAAGTCATAAACCTGGCCCTTCTTCCTCTCCTCTAGAACTCGAACTCAAATATAATGTTGACTTGATGACCTCTGGTGTCTAGTGTATTGTAAATAAAATATAGAAGCTCCAAGACTGTTTCTTGATCCCTGGGCCACAAGGAGAAACTCCTCTAGCACAGCATTGTACATTTGTAGTTTGAGAGTACCAGTATATTTGCTAAAGAGTAATACTCAAAGGAACATCATTATTTCCTATGCATAAACCTAACAAAAAATGGTTGAGGCCAGGAAGCCTAACCTCTGGTTTCAATATATCCCCATGCAAAAAAAAAAAATCCTCCTAAAAATCACATTTTTACAAGACCTCCTGAAGAAAAATAAATGTATCTGTAGCCCATTGCAACATTTTTTCAAAATGTAATTTCTTAATCAACAGCTTCAGCATTACATTCAAACTTGTTAGAAATACTAATTTTGGATCCCACCCCACACCTATTAAATGAGAAACTCTGAGACTGGAGACTAGCCTTCCAGGTTATTCTATGTATACTAAAGTTTGAGAACTACTTGCCCTAATGATTTTGAAAAAAAAAATTATGTAAGAAAATGAAGATTAATTTATTTCAAAAAGGAAATGACTAGAAACACTGTCAAACTAATGATTCTACATATAATATAAAATATTACTTATGAGATACCCTACATAAAACTCAAAAAGTATTTATTCCATGTCTAATATGTGCAGGTTACCTTGTCTCTTGAGGAAGATTAAAATGTGAGTGGGTTCCACAGTGAGAAGAGTACATATCAATGAATTTGCAACCTTGTGAGGTTGAAGGGATTAAAAGTAATAAGGATTAACTCATACCAGAGAGATTATTTGTAGTTTTATAGAAAATGTATAAACAAAATGCTACAGAAGGCAAAAAGAAAATAATTTTAGAGAAGGAAATCAGAAAAAGTTTTGAGGCAACACCAGAGTCAGGTCGTAAAAGAGACATATATATTTTGACAACAGAAGCAATGTTGTGGGGAGGGAATAGAGGGCCCCATGGAATTGGTGAAGGGCAAAGTTTCCCAGGAAAGGAAACAACAGGAGCCAAAGCCAAGGTTCACAAAATCATTGTACAAAGTTTCCTCCAAGTTGTGTTGTAAATAGAGTATAGCTGTAGTTATATAAACTCTCCTCAATTGTTGGGGAAGCTGGGTAAAGATGTAGCAGCCAGAGGCCCCAGGCTGTGACCCCTGTCATAAGTAGTTGTGTGCAGTTGCCCCCGTGTAACTTACTAATGCATTCCTATGTGTGCTAAGATACCACAGAGCTTGTCTGAGCAACCAAGATGAACACATAGAGTTTAAAGCAGGTACAGTGTAGATAGAAGGTGAAGAGAAAGGAGGGTTTTTGGTGTCATACTCAGTAAACTGGATCTTATTCAGAACACAACATAGTGTGAGAGCGAGGTAGAAAAAAAGACATGATTTGCCTTGGATGGTAAAATTATTATCACACAATATATAGATTGATTTAGAGTGAAAACAGATGGACTCAGCAAATAGGTTAGGGTATTATCAAATTAGGACAGACAGGAAATATTAAGAGCTCAAACTACTGTGGAACAGAAAAGGAAAGGAGAGAGTTGCAGGATAATAAGTTCAATTCGCTAATATCTGATTGTCTATGATATACAAGATACAAATTGACATTTTAGAGAAAATAAAAATTAGATTGCCTTTTATATTAAAATCTATTATGCAGAGCTATAAGATCACTATAAAATTATGTTAAGTGGTAAAATAATTATAATAAAGAAAGCATAAAGTGTTAGAGATATTTAAATGATTGTAAGGTCACTTTTATATAGAGGAATCAGGAGTTATTTCATGGATAACATATTGTTTTAGCCATAAGTCTTCAAGGATGAAGGGCTGGCAAAAGAAGTTTAGATAAGGGCATTCTAGATATAAGAAACAAAATAGGTTTAAAAAAAGATAGAGCTAGATAAATGTGTACTGAGTTAACAGTGCAATATATTGGAGAAAGATGGAAGATGAGCTTATAGTCATTAGGGAAATGTAAATCAAACCACAATGAGACACCACTTTACTCAAAAAGATGGCTATAATAAAAAAAAAAATTACAAGTTTTGACAAAAATGTAGAGAAAAATCAGAACCTTTATACACTGCTGGGAGTGTGAAATAGTGCAGCTTCTTTGGAAAATAGTTTGGCAATTCCTCAAAAAATTAAACACAGATTTATCATATAACTCAGCAGTTCCAACAGGTAACTAATCAAAAGACTTAAAACATGTTCATACAAAAACTTGTACAATGTTCATAGGAGCAAAAAGCTAAAAAGTGGAAACCACCCAAATATCTACCAACTGATAAATGGATAAAGTACAGTATACCCATTCTATACAATGGAATATTATAAAGCTACACTTTATACTCTATGTATAACATAGATGAACCTTTTAAAACATTATGCTAAATGAAAAAAGTCAGACACAAAAGGCCATATATTTTTATTCCATTATACGAAATATAGAATAGGCAAGTCCGTAGAGAAAGAAAGTAGATTAGTGGTTGCCAGAGGCTGGTGGGGGTGGAGGGGCAGGAGTTAATGCTGATGGGCACAGGATTTCTTCCTGGGGTGATGAAAATGTTCTGAAATTGATAATGGTTATGTTTGCACAACCTTGTGACTATAATAAAAGCTATTAACTATATCCTTTAAAATGATTAACTTTATGTGTATGAATTATATATCAATTTAAAAAATAAGGAAAGAAGGAAAGGAGGGATGGAGGCAGGGAGGGAGGGATGAGGCCTATGGGGTGGGCCTCAGGTCAGACAAAACTCAACAATAACTATACCAATTTTAACTGTTAGCAACTTAAAAAATAAACCATCATCTTTTCAATTTATTCAGAGGTTTGAGGATCATAGTTAACTTGCGCAAGATCACAAAGCTAAGCTGCATAGTTGTGAAGTTACAATACATTCTGATTGCAAAGCCATATACTTAACTACGTCATCTGCTGCCTTCTCTGGTCTGTGGGTGAGATAGTTCTTCACATTAGACAAGACAGCTATTGTTCACAGAAATGGAAGGAGATAGAGAAGAGTAGCAAAAATAGGGGAGGTGTATTTGTTCATATGGAAAATAAGGATGAGAAATACCCTTGGGCTATAGGGTTTGTCTAAAAATAAGAGTTATCAACAAAATAAGTGTCATCTAAGATAGTCATAGGTAAATGAATATCTCTTTCATGACCATGCATTCCTAAAAGTAAACAGTTCGAACAAAATGTTGAGTACAGTACTCAGAAACTGAAATAATGTTTACACAGGAGAAAAAAGAACTTCCTAACCCTACTGTAAAGACCACCTAGTTGAAAAAATTCTGTGTACTACGATTCACTATCCCAATCCAGTCACTGCCCTGAGTCTTTCCAGGTTCAAATCTCATGACTAGCAGACCGAATCTAATTTTACCCCTATACTTACCTGACAGATACATCAAAAACACATCTTTTATTATAAAGGAGTAAAAAATAAAATCATACAAATAGAGAAAAATAAAATTCACCACCACACACACACACACACACACACACACACATACACATACACAAATATACACAAAGCTATCCAAAGGGACTCCATTCTCATGAGATAATAGATCATTTTTATCACTGTATAGTATGGAAAGCATATAATACAATGAATGCATATATGCAATAGTGTTACTTTGACATTTGAAAAAAAAAATAACTGTACTTCTTATATAATGACAATGACCAAATTTCTCTGTTTAGGAGAACTAGTAAAGACTTGTGGGATCCAGAAAAAAAAAACTTTGGAGTAAAAAATTAAAAAAAAATGATAGAAAATACAACAAAGAACAAAATTTATGTCCAGAATAAATGGAAGTAGAAGGATGACTAGTCTTGTTTTTGAAGAAAATGGTGCAGTGTTAATAAAGAAAATGGTGCAGTGTTAATATTCAATTCCTATTTTTCTTCTACTTTCACCAATATATTGAAGGATACTATTGAAATCCCTGTAAAATACTACCAGAAGGAATGGTTAAATAAAGAGGGATATGTACATAATAAAGAGAATATCAAAATGATGCAAGTCCCCATATTGATATTATATTCCAAAGCATAAGATAGAGAATTCGTAGTTCTTTTCCGATTTTTTTTTTTCACCAAGGTTTGTTCTGCTTGTAATAGAACTTCATATAAATGGAAACATATAGTATGTCCTCTTTTATGTAAGGCTTTCTCTCAGATTAATGTTTTTGAGATTCAGCCATACTTTTCTCTGTATCAGTAGTTTACTCTTCTTTATTGCTGAGCCATGTTCCATTAATGAATATATCGCCCATTGATGAACCAACCCCTGAACTGTTTACAGATTTTGGCTGTCATATAGTTTTTAAAGATCTCAAATGATGAAATATAAGCAAATTTCTTAAATGGATATAATGGTTCCAGAAACTATGAGATTTGACTTTTACTTGGAGAAAATCTCAAAAGTGGCTTATTAGACTACTGAGGAAAAGAAGAGAGAAAAAGAGATAACCACTAGAAACGATATGAAATACAGTCTTCTTAAAACAAATGTCATTTTATTTTACTAGACTATGAATTAACATAATAATAGTATTGTCTTTTAGAATTTACAAAACATTTTGACAGCCATAACACCAATTACTGAGGGAAAACATCTTACATGGCAGGCAGCACCAGGGAGGTAATTATTCCTATATCATAAGGTGTTCCTAAAATTAAAATATATAGTGCATACTAGACAAGACAGAATAGATTCATTTCTCTTTGTTCTGCCCCATTAAGTACAAATGTAAACCCTGTAAATAATCCAAGAGGCAAGCTTCCGCACAGCAAAAGAAACTATCAACAAGATAAAAAGACAAAAATTGAATAGGAAAATATATTTGCAAGCAATGCTGCCAATAAGGGCTTAATATCCAAAAAATACAAAGAACTCATACAACTCAATAACAACAACAACAAAAACAATCAAATTAAAAAAATGGGCAGAAGACCTGAACAGACACTTCTCTCAAGACATACAAATGGCCAACAAACATAAAAGGATGCTTAACATCACTAGCTATTAGGGAAATGCAAATCAAAACCACAATGAGACACCACCTCACACCTGTTAGAATGACTAGCATCAATTAGACAAGTCATAAGTGCTGGAGAGGATGCAGAGAAAAAGGAACCCGCATACATTGCTGGTGGTACTGCATATAGGTACAGCCACTTATGGAAAACAGTAAGGAAGTTCCTCAAAAAAAGTAAGAATTTATCTACCATATGATCCAGCAATCCCTCTACTGGGTATTTACCCCAAAGACTTGAAAACTATCCGAAAAGATACATGCAAACCGATGTTCATAACAGCATTATTCACAGTGGCCAGGACATGGAAGCAACTGAAATGTCCTATAATAGATTACTGGATAAAGAAGCTGTGGTACATATATACAATGGAATATTACTCAGCCATAAAGAGAGACAAAATACTGCCATTTGCGACATGGATGGATAATTATGCTAAGCGAAATAAGCCAGATAGAAAAAGTTGAAAACCACATGATATCACTTATACGTGGGATAGAAATCTAAAATCAACAAACAAACAGAGACTCATGGACATGGACAATAAACTAGTGGTTACCAGAGGGCAGGGGGGAGGTGGGAGCAGGGAAGTAGATGGGGTGAAAAGGGTCAAATATGTGTTGACAGAAAGAAATCTAACTATAAGCAGTGAACACACAATGCAATATATATGACTTACTATTGAATTATACACTTGAAACTTATTGGATTTTGTTCATCAGTGTCATAATAATAATAATAATAATAATAATAATAATGCAAGAGACAACTAAAAGAGAACTTTGAGTATGGAAAGAGGAAGATAGACTGACTATGGAATGCAGGACTGGAGGAATACAGCAGTAGGGTTTCTCATGACATCTAACTCAATAGAAGAAGGCAACCTGGGCCTGGCATCTCTTGACATCCAACCTATCAATAGAAGGCAACCCACATAGGCTCATTTTTTTTACCCCAGGTCAAATATGAGTTCCAATACCATCAAGCCCAGCAATACTAGCAGAGAAGATTGGTCAGGAACCACACTAACAGTAAAAGACCAGAGAAAGCACTCTGTCAGCTGAGCCTGAGAGTACCCTGATCAGAGAGCACTATCAAGGAGGAATGCTACTACATCAAGTGGCCAGCTCAGGAAGCCTCTTGGTCCCCATAGACTAAAGAATCCCTTTCTCTAGGGATCACCAATGGTGGCAACAACCACCTGGCATAGAAAGTATTTGTCATCCCCATGAGCCACAGACTCCTTTCTTCCAGCTGGAGGCATCAGAAAGTCTGAACTGGGGAAGTTCCTTGCAGCTTTGGACACTAAACAGATGAAAATAGCACCACAAAAAAAAACTCTTAAAATTAAACTTTTACCAGAATTTGCCACAACCCAAAACTAGACCACTTTCTTATACCATATACAAGAGTAAACTCAAAATGGATTAAAGACTTAAATGTAAGATCTGAAACCATAAAACTTCTAGAAGAAAACATAGGCAATAAATTCTCTGATATTGCTAACAGTAATTTCTTTTCTGATATATCTCTTCAGGCAAGGGAAACAAAAGAAAAAAATAAACAAATGGGACTACTTCGAACTAAAAAGTTTTTGCACAGCAAAGGAAATCATCAACAAATGAAAAGACAACCTATGGAATGGGAGAAGATATTTACCAATAATATATCTGGATAAGGGGTTAATATATCCCAAATGTATAAAAAACTCATAATACAACTGAATATCAAAAAAACAATCCAATTAAAAAATGGGTAGAAGACCTGAATAGATATTTTTCCAAAGAGGAAATACAGATGGCCAATAGACATATGAAAAGATGCTCAAGATCACTAATCAGAGAAATGCAAATTAAAACCAAAATGAGATATCACCTCACAGCTGTCAAAATGGCTATCATCAATAAATTAGAAAACAACACGTGTTGGCAAAGATATGAAGAAAAGGGAACCCTCATACACTATTGGTGGGAATGTAAATTAATATATCCACTATGGAAAGCAGTATGAAGGTTCTTTGAAAAATTAAGACTAGAATACCATATGAATCAACAATCTCTCTTCTCAGTATCTACCCCCAAAATTTGAAAACATTTCTTCATAAAGATATATCACCCCATTGTTCATTGAAGCATTACTCATGGTGGGATAGACATGGAAACAACCAAAGTGTCCTTCGATAGATGATTGGATAAAGAAGCTGTGGTATACATATACAGTAGACTAGTACTCAGCCATAAGAAAAGACGAAATATTGTTACTTGCCACAACATGGATAGATCCTGAGATGATCATGCTAAGCTAAATAAGTCTGATGGAAAAAGTCAAGAACCACCAAGACACACAAACAAAAACTCATAGACACCGACAACAGTTTAGTGGTTGCCAGAGGAAAAGGAGAAGGGGTAAAGGTAGATAAGAGTAAAGGGGGTCAAATATATCATGACAGAAGGAGATCTGACTTTGGGTGGTGAACACACAATACAATATACAGATGATGTACTATTGCATTATATACACTTGAAACCTATATAAGTTTATTAACCAATATCACTCCAATAGATTTAATTTTTAAAATATTTTTAACAAAAATTTTAAAAAATTAAACTATAACCATTCAAGCTATCTATTAATTGAAAAGTTAATCTCAAAAAAATTGCAATAACCCCATTAGGTACTCAAATCAGGGCTTTCTCACAGCAACCCCAGGGAACACATTTACAATCCTGGTCCAATGCCCATCTTTCAGAGATTCCAAGGAAGGAATTCATGCTTGGAGTCAGAATCTGCGATCCTGTATGACAGAAATCAGAAAATCTTTGCAAAGCTACAGAGTTAAATCTAATGTTAAAAAGTAAGGAAAGAGTGCATGGGGTTAGAAACAAAACTTTTGATTAAATGAGCTAGCTATCTTCTGAAATGATATATCAATGAGTTTCTAAATATTATAGTTCAACTAAATATCATATATTCAAGTTATGCAGTTACTGGGACCAAAAGAGATTGATTAAGCCTATTGAAAAGTGACTAAATACTGGAGGAATGATAAATAAATACCAGCCGTGTAGCTCTTAAGAGGATTATGATGACCACATAGCATTTCATGCTTTTATAATAAAAGTAGCTATACAGGCATAAATCACCATTATGATCAGGCCTTGAAGCCCACAATATCTCATCAGACTATATAATGGGCGTATTTATTAGCTGCCTAAAGGAGCTGATAGGATTCTTAAATGTTTTAGTCATATTGCAGTACCCAGGCCTACATAATCATATCTCAACAATTCACCACAATGAAGCCGATGGAAATTTTCCGACTTTAAAAGCTGTTCTATTAGTAGCTCTTAATATTTATTACACAAGTATATATATTGCCAGATCCTAGAACTAATAAAGATGGTTTTAATGCTTCCAACTAATATTTTCAATTCAATAAGGTAATCAATTTGTCCAATTTTAAGCAGCATGGCTTCATAAATGAGATATTTGGCATGGAACCTAATTTAAAATGCATTCTTTTCCAAAATGATTGAATAGTTGTACTGAAACTTCATAATTTGTAGTATAGTATAGGTGGAAGTAAATTGAATGTCTCTATCAAAATTATGCATGGTAAAAATCTTTTGTGCTCTAACATAAAACTGGCAGACAAATGCAATTACATTAGATATGCTGTCATCCAGAACATCTGAAGAATGCTATTTACTCAGTCTTATCAATTTAAACATACTCTACTACCATTGCTGAGTACAAATACCAGGCTATGACCATCACATTAATACCAGGAGGCTATCCCAAATGCCATTTCTGGAAATCAATGGAGAGAATTTTATTAGGCCTGAGCTATTTCACTTGCAGGCAATTGTCAAAATCAATACAGGTCTGACTTAGATTTCTAACTTAATTTGTAACATGATTTATACCTACAATTTTTGCAGATTAGACAACTGATTAAGTATTAATTTATTCTCAGAAAAAAAGAACCTTTCAAATAAATCACATTATTACTTTTCATAAAAATTAACACAGTATTTCCAAAACATATAAATTATTCAACAGAAGTGATAAAGGAGAGCAGTCTTTTTTGCAAAAAGTAATTTCAGTGATGATATTGCTTATGACAATTTTGTGACATTTTGAAAATCTTCAACTTATCAATATACAGGTTGTAAATTTATACTAAAACATTCCACTGTTGTATGTAGGGTTCAGTTTATATAAAGATAGACACTATTCATGAAATACCATGCTAGTTAGTTGAGCTTTGAAATTATTTCTACTGTAAATACAGTTAATTGTTTTTTAAAAGACAAATGTATGGCTAATTTCACCACCAAGAATGTTTGTGTGTAGTCACTGTAAACTTGAATACCATAAGCTGAATTTTCTCAGTTATTCTTCATGGGTTCTGCCTCAGAATATAAAAACCAGCCTTTGTTTCTCAATTTAAAAACTGAGAGCCCTGATCCTGGAACCTAAAGAATAAAAAAATCTGAAAGACCTTGGATCATTGGTTTCTTATCAACTTCAATTTACCACTGAAATTTTGAAAAGTTTAAAAGGGAAAGGAACATACATTTTATAATTAGCTACAAGTTGATTTCATTTGTCACCCAAAAGTTATTACTAGAATTAACTGAATTTTTTAAATTACAACAAAAGTGGCATTCTACATTAGACTGAAATAATAAACAAAGAATAGCTACATCTTTTTAAAAATACTATTTTGAAGTCTCCACCTTGATCAGGTGATTCCTGTCCTCTACCACCAATAAATATTTACAATAGCAGATTAGACAATATGGACAGGCATCTTCCAGCCCTGAACCTATTAAGTGTCTCCTTTATACTCACATCATATATCACCTGTGATATTTATCCTATCCCCTTGTATAACAACCCCCCTACCGCTCTACCCCCTGCCCAAAATGGCTTCAGCTTCTTCCCTAGAATCAGAACTCAGGGTGTTTTGTCTCAACCACCTCCTGACGTTATCTTCCTTGCCATGACTCTTTTTCCTATACCTACTCTATATATTTATCAATCCAATCATCTAGCACTCCTAGAATAAATCAAGCACTTTGTCTCCAAATTAAGGTTGACCCACAGCACCACTGACTGCCCTGTGATTCTGGTTAATTTCCCATAGCAGCTATTTCAAATGTCTCTTCAAGATCCCATCTCTATATAACCTACCTTGCTTTCAACAGAAAACCCTGTCTCCTACTGCACAGAGACACTGAGGTTAGCAAGCATGGACTCTCTCAGCTTTCTACCCCATCTCATCTCCTTTCTACCAATCTTGGAGGGCAAGTTGGCATTTCTACTGCTCAAGGTTAATTGCACTGCACATGCTCCTGTGCTGACCCATTCCTATCTGTTCAGTTCTCTACTTCATAAGTTATTCTATCCTATATATTCCTTCCCCGCTGCTTGCCCTGTCTCCACAAGCATAGTCTAGTAGAAGAACCCTGTTTAAACCCTCTTCTATCTACCACATACACCCCTCTCTCTTGACAACTGTATTGTTTGAAAGAACAGTCATTTTCAGTCACCATGTGACATACCCACATCCTCACCTCCAATTATTTTAACTGACTTAAGCCTTTGATTGCCCCTACCTCCACTGAATGTACTTTGGCAAGGGTGAGAAATGACTCACCATTAATCCTTTTCACTGTCATCTTACTTGTTCTCTCTGTGAGTGCTAACATTGTAGAAGACTCCTTTCCACTTGAAACTTTTCCTTGGGCTTGCAAACACTACTTTCTCTAATTCTCCTCTCTCTTTGGCAACTCCTTATCCATCTCTTCTCTAGGCTGCTTTTATTTTCCGCAGCCCCTAAATGTCAGTGGGCCCCAAAGGTGTATCCCTGGTTTGCTTCTCATCCTACTAGAATGATATCATTAACTTCCATGCCTACATTTACTAGATATATGGCTCTCAGAATTATTATCTCATATGCTCACCAAACATATTGAGCACCTTCTATAAACTAGGCTTTCTGCTGGGTGCTGACGCTAAGTCACACGCTACCACTTGGTTCTTTCAAAGGCATCTCAAATCTAGCATCTCAAAAAACAATATTTTGTCTTGAAATATGCTTACTTATAGATTTTTTTTTTTTTTGATATTGATATCACCCAGTCTTTCTGGCCAAAAACAGAGTTAATCTTAATTCCTTCTTTCTCATGCCTGATAGTCAGTGACTAGTCAATTTAATCCCTTTATGTTTGTTACCTGTCATTTCTTCTTCACTCCCGTAATACCTTGTTATTTCTTATATTGTTCCTGAAACTTGCTCTGTTTCTCTACTTTTACAATCTATCTTCCACACACCATTCTGCAAAACCGTCAATCTGATCACATTGTTCATGAAGACCTTCAAAAACCATCTAAACCTCTTTACACAGTATAGAAGACCTTTCATTACTAGTTCTAGGAAATGATGACTATACTTTACCAGTCCTTACTACGTGCCAGACATTGTGCTAAGCTCTGAAATATATGTTATATTGTTTATTGCCAACAATCTGCAGGGAAGAAGACAGAATTGTCATAAAGTTTAATTTTACATATCAAGTTGACTGGGCTACAGGATACCCAAATATTTGGTTAAACATTATTTCTAAGTGTGTCTGTGAAGATGTTTCCAGAAGAGAATAGCATTTAAATTGGTAGACTGAGTAAAGCAGATTGCTCTCCCCAAAAGGGTAGGCATTGTTCAATTTGTTGAGGGCCTGAATAGAACAAAAAGGAAAAGGAAAGAAAATTCTCTCTCTCTGCCTGACTGTATGAGCTGGGGCACTGGTCTTCTCCTGCCCTCAAACTGGGACTTATACCACTGGCACTCCCAAGCCTTTGGCCTGGGGCTGGAACTACACCAGCAGCGCTCCTGGGTCTCCAGCTTGCAGATGGCAGACCATGAGCTTTCTCAGCCTCTATGATCATGTGAACCAATTCCTCATATTAACTAAAACCAATCAGTCTATCCATCTACCTATCATTTACCTACCTATCTATCTATCTACCTATCTACTCATATCCTTTTGGTTCTGTATCTCTGGAAAGCCCTAATACAATTGTTATTCCCATCTTAAAAATGATAAAACTTGAAGCAGACAATCAGAGAAATCAAATAATTGCTTAAAGTCACACTGTTACTAAGTGACAGAGATTGATCCAATCTATTGCCTCCCAGGACCATGCTTTTAATTACTGTGCTATATCACCTCCCTCTTTGCTCCCTGTCCATTCCTTTCTAGTACTTTCCACTCTCACCATGCCAATTCTTTCAGAGGACCCAAACATGCTTGTCCAGGCCTTCATCCAAAATGTAATTTCTTACTTCTACCTTTTGAAAAAGCCCTGACTCTTTTGAACGCTCAGCACAAATATCAAATCCTTTGCGACTTATAAATCTGCTCTGAAAGTAATTCCCAGAAAGAGGTTGCTAAAATGCCACTAGTAGGGACAGGCTTTGGTATAATTTCATAGCCTCCTGATATATGTGATATTAGGGGCTAACTCTTATTTGGCACAAATAGGAAAAGGGCAGTTTTTTAAATAGCCTCATTAATTTATATTTAAATCTTATAAAGCAGGTAATCATTTTGGCCAACAGTCTTGGCAGGTGATAATAGAGTAAGAAACTAGCCCTCCAAAATCAATGCATATACAATTTATATACTTACGAAGCAAAGTAAATGTGAACTAACTTTGGAGGCAGTATAGTCAAGTGAAAGAACATTGACTTCTGGAGTCAGACCTACCAGGGTTTGAAATTATTTCTACCATATTCTATCCTAAAATATGGTACTTAAACCTCTGAGCCTCAGTCTCTCCATTTTTTAAATAGGAATAAAATAACTAGATTATAGGGCTTTTGCCAGGACTAAATAAGAAAATGATTATAAATATCCAAATGTGGCTGCTGGGAGAGGTAAATGTTAGCTGCCTTCCTATCCACTTCTCCCTTTTCCCTCAATGCTGCTACTCAAAAACCTCAGAATCAACTATATTACAGTGTCTTTAATGAGACCTCATTGGATCAACTGAAATATTTGTCATATCCATTAATTTACTTTATTCTAACAAGTCTAGACCACCATATTAGGGAATGGACGCAACAAGAAATTGAAGAAATCATTTGAATAAACACTGTAGATTCCTTACGAAAAGCTAGCAAAGTTAAATACCACAACTGATCTGTTCACGACCAATTTATTGATCACGCATTGCTACAGAGGAAAGGCCTCCTGCTTAACAGAAACATTTAAGTTAACTCAGACATCCTCTTTAAAAAGAAGCAGCAGAGGAAACTAGAAAAACATTTGTAAGTGACACTTAAGCCATTCATAATTTGCTCCTCTGTACAGAGCCTTGTTGGGGCTCCATACAAACAAAGTTAACAGAGCTGTCCTCCATGAACTAAGAGTATGTAATTAAGAGAGCACTAGAGAGATGATAGACATGTAGATATTAGAGAGAGAGAGAGGGAGAGAGAGAGAGAGAAACAGAGACAAAGAGAGAGAAAGAGACAGAGAGACAGAGAGACAGAGATACAGAGAGAGACAGAAAGACAGAGAGACAGAGACAGAGAGAGACAGAGAGCTACAGAGAGGACAGAGACAGAGACAGAAAGAAGCAATTTCCCCAGCTTTGCCTCTGAACTTTAAAGCAATCCAGTAGTAACAACTGGGAGGACATCTGGCAGAAGTGGTGGAATTTTCAGGGACTCGAAAACACCAAATTGAGACTAGCATGACTGTGGCAGCTGCAAGTCCCACACAATAAGAATGTTGGCAAGTAGAGCACAAAACAGAGCCAGGAATAATAATGAATCGCAGCAGAGCTTCTAAACCTGACCATTTCCCCACATGTTTTAAACATATGTTTAGCCCATTAGGGGTCATGGTGACAGCTGAAAAGCCCTTTCAGAAACTGTCAGAGATGGCATTTGTGAACACTTCTTGGTGCCCCAATATGCCAATAAGGGTGTTTCCCTCTCATGTTGGCATGGAATGTGCCTGAGTGAATGTAGCATACAGGCCCAGAGAGTGATAGCGAAGACCAAGAAAGAGGCCAGAATATTTCCCTTAAGCCAGGCTACCAGTCCAGCTCCCATGGCCTCTGGAAATCTTTGCCATATCACAACACTGTCCCACTTCCCCACAGGCCACCTAGGAAACATCCAACCATCACTGGAACATCTCAGCTTTCAGGTATCTAACAAAACACCACATCATTTATCTCACATAGTATGTCTCAATAAAGTATATTTAGAATGGGTAATTTAGTACTTCTAAACAGGATGATCAAAAAAATTAATTCCTATTATTGCCAGGTAGAGCAGGAAAACCATAAGAGTAACTGTATTGAGAGTTTACTATCAATCCATATCTCTACAAGCTTACTGAATGACTCTATTCCTTATCTGGTCCCTTCTTTGACTAAAATATTTTACAAAATAATAATATAACATAGTTCAAACCCTGCAAATATATTTTTAAATATTAAGTTTTATTAAATCACCTAGTCAAAGAAAATAAATTCAAATGATTTTTTAAAAACCAAACAAAAAAATAGAAGTGGTCATTACATTTAACATTTAGAATGAAATGAGTGTCTCATAAAGATTCACAGCTATAAACACTAAGTTACTAATCATATTTCTGAATGAAAGGTCAAGGACCACACTTCAACAAATTAGAACAGAATAATTTTGCAAAGACAGATTTAAGGATCGAAAAATCTATCTTATTTCACAGTGAAAAGTTCTCTTTAGAGTACTGTATAAGTTACAGTAAATTTAGTCATACAAACTACTGAAAACTTCAGCCTCCTGCCTCTTGCCAATCACCCACCCTCTCATTGTTCCATTCATTGTTGTATGGTTCCCACTCAAATTCAGTTTCTAAAGCCAAAGGCAGGGCAATTTATTTTAAAAACCTATTACAGTGGCAGGGTGATTTTGAAAAACTAGAAGAAAATTTCCCTGTGAAGACACAGACATGAGAACAAAGCCAAATCCACAGAAGGAAGTTAAGTTCTCATAGGTCAGAGCATAAAAAGTTTTCTAAAGACCATACTATGGTTCTGTGAACAGCAGTACAATGATAAAAGGCAAATAGTTCAGTTATTTTCCCTGAAATAAGCCTAAAATTTTGAAGATGTATGCCCTAAAAGCAAAGATACTCAAATGTACATTTATTTCCTCAGGGTCTCTAAAGGGTGGAGGTTTTCAATATAAATTGTTTCTTGGGGTACTAAATTGCAAAAACTTATCAAACACACTTCAAATCATTATGCTAAATCACTTCTTTCACATTCCAAAAAGTGCTCTTATTCCTCATATTCTAAAATTTGATAACAAAATATCCTTTCCAGGCCTTAAGTGATTGATTTGATTGACTAATTTTTTTTTTCTATTTTAACTTTTCTTCTCTAAGTCTTTCAAAACTAAAAACACAGAAGAGAGAAAAAAATGACATAGATGGTAGGGGCTCTGTTCATCTCTCTAGCGACTAAATCAAAGTTGTGACAGAAACAAGGAGCAAACAACAAGGAGAGTCACCTGGGATCTAGAGGAACAGAAGCACTACAACTAGGGAGAGAAA